>VUJU01000718.1:0-86289 GCA_009835225.1 Aphis craccivora | reverse complement strand
GTACTCAATACCTATTTCAATTTATTTTAAAAATGTAACTATATTTTGAAAAAAGTATTTAAAATTTTTCTCGAAGTATCATCTATATTTAAAATCAATATTAATTTTCAACTACTTATTGTATTTATTTTTATTATTTTCATTGCATATAAATATATAATATTTATCACGTTCAATAATAATAATAATAATAAATACTGAGAAAATGTAATAGTCACTTATAATAAATAATTACAATAAAATTTTTTATTATTATGAATTATACCCAACCGGAAAATTAAATATCTTGACAAAGAATATATAGAAGAGTAATTTATAGTTACTACCTACATCAAATGAATAATAATACAATTTAAAATATTCTATTGAATGAATGTAAAACATAAAACTATAAAAGTGCTATGAAAATAAAGTTAAGTTTATTTATTAAGTAAAAATAATTTTAATAAAATATACAGAGTTTGAAAGTATCAATAAATAGTACTTTTTTTAAAGTATTTGTATTTGTATTATATCACTTTTTTTTTTTTTTTTTTTTTTTTTTTTGTTATTAAGTATTAAAGTACGTATTTTAAATATTTTTCAAAATCAGCTGTATTATCTGGACACTAGAATACTGCAGTCAAAATTCATCTTTTACAAAACCGCTGCTACAGGAGATCCCATTCCTACCTATAATATTGTTTTTATGATTCACTCATATTGACAGTGTTATTAAGCCCCACGGCCTACTGTTGGTGTTCTGACGGTCGGCCGGTTAAGCATGACCAGTATTATTTTCGTACGATATAGTCGATATACCTATATGCGTAGAGTTTATTTTGAATCGACTGGCGAGTGGCGGGCGAACGACCGGTCGACCGACCAGCACTTACAGATAATGTACATTACATATACTTACTATAATATATTTTAATCTCACGCGTCTCCCTCGACTCCCGGGACACACAAGCAGCTGGCCAAATGTGTACCACGAAAAAGCCGTTCCACCCGATAACTTTTTTAGAACCAATTACCTATTATAACTCACAACATTATGGTGTTTGACAAAAACGCACGTTACACTATGCTGCAGTGTTCCACCGAAATATAGGTACCCTAATGATTTATTGTAATAAGTTATGTTACACTCTTACACTGTTATAATTCCTTTGGCATCATGTATTCATATTAAATCAGAATTTAGAACAAAATTTGTTTCAATATAAAACGCATAATATTGTGTAAATACTGTAAATATTTGTTTCGTATATAAGTAGGTACCTGCAGTAATTCGTATTTATTTAATTATGGGTTTTACTTGATTACAGTTTTTAATTTTAATTTTTATGACTTGCTAACACGAAACACCTTTTAAACGACTGCTTTAGTATTATCCAAAAAAAAAAAAAAAAATCTCAAACATTCAATATTTAAAGTTGAAAAGCATCCTATTATTATCACTTCATTTCAATATGGTGTGCTTAAATCTGCACTCAGAATCGTTTTATGACTCCGTTGATTAATCGTCATTGTTGTCAAATGAATATAATAATTAATTATCATGTAACTCTACCGACTTACAGTGAAACGATAGAGACAAAATCTCGTTTATGCTTATCCATAGCTACATTATATAGTATTATTTACATATTGTCAGTAAATAAATTGTTTTTATCTTTTTTTTTCTATGCAGCTAAAAATTAGTAATTTAAGTTTTCAATTAGATAAATCTTTAAAATATTGGTATGATATTACTTTAAAGTTAATTAGGTATATCTAGTAAATAATTAATGATTTTTTTTTTTTTTTAACTTTAACATTGCTATTATTTTATCAATTCATGCATTTTTAGAGGAAAAGCAACACGAATTATGAAATATACTGGAATAGGCGGAATTAAAGTAAAATTAAAATACATCAATTTAACATTTACTGTTTATGTAAATATTCATTATTTATAATACAGTAAAACCTTTAGATACCCGTGGATACTGTATAGATTAGGCTTGCCATTCGTCCCGATTTTAACAGCATGTCCCGGTGTCCCGGCCGGTCATTAGTTTTGTCCCGGTTAATGGAAGCCGAGTGAAAATAACTTTAATATTGTATTATTAAATTTAAAAATATCAAAATTAGCTCACAACTAATAAATTTAAACAAAATAAATGTAGTTTATGTCAAACAATTGTATTGATTTATTTATTTTAAATAAAATAACAGATATTTATTTTTTCATATAATTATACTAACTATACTAAAAAAAAGTTTATTTAATAATATGGTGTCCCGGTTTGGTGATTTTAAAATCTGAGTCCAGTTTGTAGAAAGATTGTACATAGTTTATCCCCAAAAAAAATGTCGCTAGTTAGAGGGGCAGTCCTTCAGTGGTTTGATTGTAACAGATCAAAACAGGGCCGTTATACAAATGATAAATTGATATATACAAGACAATATGTTAAATGTACATAAGCATGATTCAAAGAATAACCGTTAATTCAAAAACAATAAACCATTTGTAAAATAATACATTATAAAATCACGCGAGTATTACTATTTAACGAGATCACACACTTTAAAGTAGTCACCGTTATATTTAATGTTATTGATTTATTTTACAATTTTAGGTATAATCATTATTTCTTTATTTCCTTAACTACAACACAGTATAGAATAATATATTACACTATATATAAATGTTCATCTTAAACAATATATATCTAATATCTAAACATAAATAGTGCAACTATTTTATTATTATTAATTATTATATTAAGAAGCCTTGCAATTTGGGGGTGAATAGCCACTGGATCGATGACAATATTTACCAGGTTTAAAGTTGTTTTACTCAATTACATAACTGTTATTCTTATCTTAGTCGTGAAAATAATAACAACAGGTATAATAAACAAATAATAAAACTAATAATAACATAATATTTCGTTCTGCATTTGTATTTTATTGTTTTAGAAATAATTCTCAATAGCTAATAAATAATAATATACTATGTATATAAATAGTTAAATAAATAATATGTTTCGATAGTAGAAACGTTTCACACAAAATCTAAGTTGTAAGCAAATACAAAATATTGTAAAAAAATGAAAGTAAGAGTTACATTCAGTTGAACAATTTAAAACTACGCTGGAAAGCTATCATCCCTGCAGCTTATCATAATATTGAATCGTATCGCTTTATTATGCAAATCTTGTTGATTTATTTTTTAAAATATTTTTTATTTGTCTGCGTAATTAAATTTATTATGGTGTAATTACCAATCACACGACAAAACATTATATTATACATTTTACTATTTTTTCAAGAAAAAAAAATCTTATATAATAACATACTAGTAATTATATTTTTTCACTAATTTTACTTTACAATACGACAGACATCATATTATGTCTCAGACGTTGTCAAAAATATTCTTATTTCGAATAAATGTATATAATTGCTGGAAGTAGTATAAAATAATATCATTTTGAAAATATTAAAGCAATTTATTTCTAAAAATATTAATAACAATATATTACATCACAAATATGTGCACTGCAGTGATAATATATATTCATAAATTTCGACACTAGACAGCAAATTACCTCTGCAGTTAGGCACATAACAGCTATGGAGCATCAAAAAAACTTTACCCCGCCCTGAACTTAATGTATTAACTATTATGTATAAATAAAATGATAAAAAGAAAATCAAAAGACTATTGTAGAAATTACTGCAGTATAATAGTAAAAATAAAATTTTAGAAGTATATTATTATTATTATTTATATTAATAATAATACCTAATATAATAATGAAATATAATTACAATAATAATATAATAGGAGCTTTAACGGGATTATATCTAGTGAACACTGTACAGCGAGTACAGTACAATTTTTATAGCGTACACTATATACGGTCTATACAGATTGCAATAGGGTTTTAGAAAAATAGTAAATACACAAGGGTAACATGGTTCAAAAGGGTTGAAAATCAATGGAGTGTATGTGTATGTGTATATATGTATACAAACAGAACTTTATTTCTATATAGCGTGGGTAGTTTTCCAAGGCCCCTACTAGCCTGGTATAAAGTATTAGTACCGAGCTATCAACTAAGAGTAAATCGTATAACGCGCGGTCGTAAGTCAGCGGGCAGTATCGTTGACCGTCGTCATCGATAACGCCGAAAGACAAAAATTATTGTTATTTCGGTTATTTGTACTGATATTTTAATAAGATAAAGCAATAAAATAATCAAAATCGGTTTTAGTTCTATCGTAGTACCTATAGGTAATTTATTTTACAATTATTATTATCAGTGTGCGTTATGCATACGCAGACAATAACTTAAAATTAATCTAAATATTTTGAAAAAGTCATCGCGTATAACATAGTAATGTATGTAAAAAATTCAAATCCTCGTGAAAACTTTACATAAAACAATGTAGGTATCAAGGAAACCAATACAGTAAACGGGTGCGACGCCCTCTTAAACTATTATAGAAACATTCGAGTCAACATATTATTATCGATGTACTGTCTACAATCGTATTCCACAAAAATGGTTCTACGATTAAGGATAACAATTTCGTTGAACATATTTTAGCAACGGTTAGGCCATCGATATTTTCTTGAACAAAAAAAAAATCGGCTTTTATACGTCATGCAGCTTAATAATTGTTATAGTCATGTTTATTTATTTATTTATTTTTAAATAATAGATACTGACATTATGATGATATAACATACGATTCGACGGATAGAACATCACGAATGTTGTTTTTTTTTTCGTTTTCAAGAAAATATTTTTTTGTCAAATTTTAAGAATACTTCTCAGAATGGTGAACTCAAGTTCTCTACCAATACATAGCATTTATATAAAATCAATGAATATACCCGTAAGATAAACAAAGACAAAAGTAGATGTGGGTGGTAAACCGTACAGTCATCTTTCGAATATAAGAGGACGCATCACTATCATATGTTGTCTTACTCAAGCGTAACATCCTAACATAACATCGTAACAAATCGGATGTAGATAATAGTAAATAGCTATACGTACATCGCATTTATAAAAAATATTTTACAAGTTACAAGTTACAGGCGTTTGAAATATAAACTGTTTACCCACTTTAATACTTATTTCAAAATTTTAATATTATTTTCAAGTTTATAGTGAGGCGAATCTATGATATTATTCTTGTATTTGAAAAATTAAATTCATGAATAATATTATTTTCATTTGTACAAAAATGTTATGAAAATTGCCTATTTATAACGCCTTTAAAATTATCACTTTTTTCGCTTAATAAATTATTGGATTTGTACGAATAATAGTTTTTATTGTCAGTTAACAGTGTTAGATAAATGGGTATGATCTACTTTTACTGAATAACAATATTTTAATGTACATTGTTACAAAAATGTTAATTTATATCGAATACTATTCATCCGCATAATATTAAGACAAAATATTCAAAATATTTAAAAAAATAAAATAAAATAACCTATTATTATTCATCTACGAAGGTCTTACTATTTAAATGAAAATATATAATATATATGTATCTATTAATATCTTATCATTAGATGCAATACACGCACATGTCAATTTATAATAATTATGTAACATTTTTCTATTTTAATGAGTTTTTTATGTATATATTTTGATCCTTATATAAAGGAGGGGATCCTGTAGGGTCCGGGACTCCAATGTAATATTCAATTGAATTTTTCATATATAGTGGTTGTTATTAATCTTTTATTCAACAATTTTCCATTGTTAATTGTCTGTTTTTCCCAAACATAAATTATATGTTTCTATAGTTTTAAAAATTAGCCTAAAATGTGTGCTTAGAAAAAATGATCATACTAAGCCGCTTAACACAGCACTTTTAGTACATAAATAAAAGTCGACTATTGCCCGATATATTATGTACTATAATAAATATTTTTGTAATAAATTACAGATTATGTAATACCAATAAAAACAAATTCTCTTTTTGATTTTTTTTTACGAAATTGTTCTATCTTTAAATTTAAATAAAATATATCATAAATTAATATTAAACTTTATTTTTTTTAGTATTTCGTACTTAATATTTTTTCTATGAAAGCTTAATAAATGAAGACAATTTTATTATTATATAAATACAGTATTTATATATGTTACCGAACAAGATGACATTTAGTCAATGTTGACAATAACTAGTCAATAGCAATAATGCCTGATTTAGGTAATAAGAAATTAACGGCAATGATTAGTTGTTGAAGAAAATTTCCAATAAAAGAAGGCAGTAAATCACTTGCAATGATGATCAAATTAAAAGTCAAATAGTATAATATAATAACTATTATTTAGGATAAATATCATAATCTTATTATTTTATTTTATTTTTGTTTATGTGACGTCAACATTTTATATTTTTCATCCTAAACTACTTGGCACTAAGAATTACATAATATAATAGATGCAAGGCGTGATTATCATTTAGTAAAATTGTTTGTGCATTTAATGTAAACCCATTTTAAAATAATGAAACACAATTCACTTTATTGTTTACTACTTCAATGCACGAACAATACTATGTGTCAGTGTCACTTACATATTTTACATTTGTAAATTTAATTATAAGTTATAAGTAATAACAATGATAGTATAAAATCGGGTTGACCATTATGCTATATAGGTAGGTTAGGTTAGATAACCGGTGTTCAATAATCAGATATTTCAGATCGATTACTTATTATCCATAAAAGTGTTTATATTTGTTTTGTTACGGACTTAAAACATTGTCTAATGCAATACAGAGATGTTGATAAAATTACGAAATATCCAACATTACCTATATCTTTTCTCGTCAGTATTAAAAATGACAAGAAAATCACAATAATTCCAAATTTGATAATTCAAAATTAACATCTTCTCCGGTTGGTAACATAAAAAAACATATATAGACAGTATTCACCTCTTAGTCGCTTCGCTCACCCACCCTCTCGATCGTTTTTTTCACACCAATTATTTTTATATTTCAAGGTACCTACTCATAATTGTCATTTTTTTTATTATTTTTTTTCAACTGCCACTGTAGTAATTAATAAACACTTAAAAATATTTTAAAACTTCTAAAAAAAAAAAAAAAATAAAACATTTTTCTAACTTAGAGATATTAACACTCTGAGAATAAACATTATGTACCTATTACACAGGTGCTAAGCAACTACTAATAGCAAAAAAAAATATTTAAAAATTGGCCTTTATCAAAGAATATGGGATCAGAGGGTCTCCAAATAGCTATAAATCCAGCCCTGAATACATTAAATTGCAATGCTCCTAAAGTTTTCAAGACTAGGAATTAATTTATGAGAAACGCTAAAACTCATAAATCAATACAACATTTTATTTCTGGAGTATTTTTTTTTTGTGGGTGGTTTTTAAAAGTTTTATAAAATAGTTTATTGCATACTTTATTCTATAGCAGTTATAGAATTGTTAAAATTGAACTATATTACTAATAGATTAGTATACCACAATAATTGAACAATGACTATGGCTAAATGACTTATATAAGTATTATGTTAAGTAGGTATATATATGGTACATGCAATTTTAAAATATTTCAAGTTTTTTTTATAATGATTAAAATAACTATATAAACATAACATACCTAACGGTTAACGGTTTAATTACTTTTAACTTTAAATTAATACCTATTTAATATTAAATGTTTTCAAATATATTTGAATTTGGCATGTTTAAAAATTTTAAATGAATTTAAAAAAAATTTTATTTTATTTTTTGATAATTATTTCGTTGATCATCAAATTTTAATTTTGTTTTATCAAATAATCGGATCAATATATTATTTAAAATGTAAAAATAACAAAATTTAATTCCATTCAATTATTAGCTATAAATTTATAATATAGATGATGATAACAAATTAGAGTCTAAAATGAAACAATACAAAATTATTTAAATAATGATAATATTGGCTAGATTAAATAATGTATAATATTGTAAATTATTTTTTGTTTGCTTCATATGTGTTTTTGTACAAAGTATTTTAATATCTACACCAAAAAAATATTTAAGAATTAATATTTAAAAGTTTAAAATGTTAGAAATTGTAATACAGTTCCAAAAATTTATTTAATCAAATTATATTTGTAAAACTAAGTACCTATCTATTCAAAGAGAAGTTAAATTTTAAAATACATTTTCAAGGTGTTTTGTTTAAAATATTGATTATATCGATTTACTTTAACATTTCTACTGAACATCCGTCACATGTCTTATTAAAATATACAAGTTCACTATATTATCTATAAATTTCCAGAACTAAAATAGTAAGTATATTATACTATGCATTTTAAACACGTAAAATAAATATTCACGTTATACATTATTTCCTATATTATAATATATATCATAAATTAAAGGTCTGATGACTATTAATATATGATTTTTCTTATAATATAACACAGGTACAACAATTCTTTCGGGATTTTTAAAAATGTGATGTACTATAAGTAGGTATGTATTCGGCTACTAAAATATAAAAATACTTCAAATGCTTCTGAAAGCACCATCTATTGGTCATAGTTTGAGTCTCGGTTAGTACTTTGAAAAATATACTAAAGAAGGAAACACTTTATCAAGAAATTGCGAAAAATAATTTCCTTAATTTGATATAAGAAAACTCAACAAATATGATCGTACTAATTTGTAAATCGATTCTCCAATTACAATGATTTGTAAAAATTCACAAATAATAATACATAATAATTAAAGCCCTGTCCTACAACGGTGAACGATCTTATTGTGACGACAAGTGAGGCCCAACACCTGGTTATTGTAACGGTCCACCTTTTTTTTGTTCACGAATTGATGTACTCCTCCCCTCTCAAAAAATGCAAATTTTCTATCTACACCAATGCATTTAGTGTATAATTCTGACTGGGACGTTTAATTTTATTACGACATATAATGTATGTATATATAATAAGTTACTACCCATCATTATTATTTCTTGTATACAACCGTTAGATTTAATTTACAACAATTGATTTCTCTAGGTTTTAGACAAAAATTTTAGCTAAAAAGATCGTGTTATAGTGTTTTCCGTTGACTTCTACACCACTAGGGGACGGTCGGTACCGAGTTTAAACTGCGGACGGTCCTTGACATTCGTACCGCTTTATTATTCCGCCCGGCAACACCGTCCCTCAAGTTGTTATTATGAATAATATGAATAACATTGAATCCTTTAATAAATAAATAGGGATCGTTTAAAATGTTTGTAAATCACGTTCCTATCAAAATAAAACGGTAAAATTCTGAGAGTATTATTTTTCTCGCTAAACTATGTTAATTTGTAACTACTTAAAAAAAACAATATTTATAATACAAAGTTAATGACTTACTACATAATATACTCCTAATATATATATACTATGTTTACTAGTTAATCAGTATTTTTTTATCGTTTACCATTGACTCCGTGCTAGAAGGTGAACGGTAAAGTATGAGTATAAATGTATAATTAAACAAAATATTTTATTTTAATATAATGTACATTAAAATTACAAAATATAATATTATAGGTACTTGATAGTCAGTATAACTAAAAAGTAAAAATGTCTTGTCAGTTTTAAGCAATTCAATCAAAGTCGTATTAAGAAAGGGGGGGTCTAAAAATATTATGGACTTGCAGCTTATTTTAAATTATACATATAGGTACAATTATAACAGCGATTTTAGCAATATATTTTATTAAAATATACATTCATATAAATCATTTAAAATAATTATCTGTGACAACCATATGTTATTGAAGTAGATAAGAGTAGTAAGAGGAACATACAATACGTAATATAAGTACTGTATTAATTCGTTTAAAACAGTTTCTTCAGATATTCAAGATATTGATAACTGTGGTATTACAGCTATAAGATAACTTTTTTATGAACGAAATCTTATTGATGTTTTTCCAAATGTATATATTGCATTGAAATTATATCTGACAATACCATTGACAAATTGTGAAACAAAACGTTCATTTCAAAAGTTGGCTTTAATTAAAAAATCGTTTAAAATCTACACAGATTGAAAATAGGTTGAACGCATTAACAATTATGTCAATTGAAAATGACATAAGTAAAAAACATAAAAAAAATATATATCATTTAATGACGTTCTAGATACTTATACATCAAGTAAATCTAAAAAAAATATTTTAAGTAATCATTTGTTTGTATTTTTTTATTATTATCATAATATACCTACTCGTATTTTATATTTTAACACTTAATTAGATGTATTTTTAATAAATATATAATGTGAATTTGTTCTCCTAGGAAAAATATTTTTTTTATTTAACTAATCAATTGACATTAAAATAGTGTTTTTTTTTTTTTGTAAAATTAGGGTCCCCAAAAATAACTTAATATAAAATAACTTAGCTCAGGGCCACTAATTTCATTAATCCGGCTCTGATTATAACAATATATTATATATCTCATTCTCCTGACCGTTTTGTATAAATCTGTCCACTAATGCCACGAATCAAAGTAAGACAATATTTTTTATTTATATAACATAATAATATTATAATAGGCTAGTCGCATCATCAATACAAAATACTTAAATATTTTATTGAAATTTATTATTATACGTTACTTAGAGCTCTATTTTAAAATGTAATTCGTGTTTTATAAATATTATGCCAATATGATCAATAATTTCGAACAAATTATAGTTACTTCAAAACCTTTTTTTTTTATTTTATTCTATAAATATATAAGTGCCTATATATAAGTATTAATGTTTTTAAATACATTTAGTAGAACATCTCCCCACGCATAAATACACAGCAGCGCTATATTATATTATTTATGCTGTGGACAAAGACAAAGTAGAAATTTCAACTATCCTATACATCGGCTGAATGTACAATGCCCACAGAATTTTTGATTAGTACAAAATACAATCAAGGTTAGTATAAGATGTGGTATTTAATTGGTGAAGTAAATTTGTTAAATGTTAAGTACATATTTTATAATTTTATAAAAAATGTTTATTTGACCAAATCTGTCACGACAGTGCTAGACAATGGTGCTCATTTTTTTTTTTTTTTTTATTAAAATACTATTATTTTTATTGTATTATATTTACCAAAATATAAAAATGTCGGTTGGAAAGCGATCGATGTACAATTGAAAATCGAATTTTGCGTAAGTAAAGCTCATTTTTTCTACCAAAATCAACGACATATTATATTAAGTCATAAATCGTTTTGATAAAATATATGGTATTATAGTATATTGTAACAATGTAACAATAGTGTAATATGAGTCGGTCAAAGTTTATTATAATAATAACGTGGTCCGCGCGCGGTCTCCGGGGTCTAGTTGTCGCTGTCTACGGAATAATAATAATTATTGTTATTATTATTATACTTTATAGGATGGGGGCGCAGGTGAGCGTCGTGTTGCAAAATAATAATAATAATAATAAATTGAAGCGGATGAGTGGTCTAGGTTATCCGCGGAGGTTACCTATGGTAAACGGCATGGAAAGTGAATAATTTCGTCCAAAATATTGGCCATATATATACATCACGATACATTAATTTAATAATAATTGATGAATTTGAATGAAAATTCGTATTTAGCACTAAATTCGTTCGAATGATTCGCGGAACAACTATATAAACTAACGGAAAACGGTACCGGGAATACATCATTTCCAAGCCCCAAAAATCGGTTTTTTTTTTGTTCCGAAACAATAGATAATTTAATCACTGCATCGCTTTTCCTTTGTAACAGTTTATAGATTCACTGCATGTCCGCTTAATAATTGAGTACCTAACTGTATAGCGTTCTAAATAACTTTTAAAACTACTTTTAGAAGGTTCTTATTTATTTATTTAATAAGAAAACCGTTGAAATATAATAAGCTAATAAGCATATCATCATATTATAAACAATGATGTAGGTATAGAACAATTTGGATTAATTTATAATTAATTGACAACAATCAAATTATTTTTTGACATTTAGTTTTAGGTAGGTATTTAATTAATTCCTATAATTATTGATTTTTTTTAAAGTTACTACAATCGTTATTCGTTGATCAACATAAAGAATATTTATTTACCTTTTAAAAATCAAATAAAAAAAATCTGTAAAATACGAACACTGATACTGGATTTATAATAATGGTAGTATATAGGTACATAAAATATTATTAAAAGGAAATTATATCAGATTTATATGCATTGAAAGTTTTAAGATATAATAATGAAAAATACCAATGATTATATTTTTCTGACTATAATTATGTATTAAATATAATACTTACATTTTATAAAAACGTATTACTTATATTTTTATTTAGCATACTATACTATGTAAAACCTGATTTCTAATTAAATCTCATCGTAATCTCTAAAACCTCAACAATGTACCTACCTATATTCCACGTTTTCCCCGCCCCCTTTTAGTTTTTAACATCAATTATAGTAAGGTTAAAAAAATGAAAAAACTACTGAAAACCGTGTTTTAACAAATCTGTTGAGAATATTTAATTTTACTATACTTGGTAACAACGATAACTTAATTTCCACTTTTAAAAAAATCAACACTAAGTGTAATGTAATAATATAATAATGTGTAATAATTATTATTAGGTAGGTATCCTAACACTAGAAACTACAATATATTAAAAGAAAATATATGCTTAATGCTTAACACACATTTTTCCTCGAAAATAACTAAAGATTTCATCAGAATGTCCAATTAGGGGTATTTTGAGGAATTTATTGGTCAAGGTCTCATTGTTAGGAAAATTTGTGTTGTTGAGTTATGCACCAAAGTTTGAACGTAACTATTGGTTACCCCAGATACCACTATGTTATTTCATGTTTACATTTTTCCTTGTTATTTATACTAATTATACCTTTGATTATTTCATTCATATTTAAAATTATTATTATTATTATTATTTAAGTTGTAAAATACTAAAAACAAAGAAATTACTGCACGTGACAATTTAATTTCATTGATATTACTTAACCAAAACAGATAACAGGTTTAATGAATTAAATTTAAAACTCACAAAATCAACTTACATGTTTAATGACTGGTTGTAATGAATATTTTAAATATGAATGCAATGATAGATATTTACACCATTTTAGGTGACATTTAAAAAAAAATACTTAGAAAAATCGAAAATTTCAGTTTTCTATAAATAACTCAAAAAAGTTAGAATATTTTGAAAATTCAAACGTTAATACAAACATTTTGTGAAAATTCAATTTACAGTGATTAGTTATTTAGTTATAACAATATAAAAAAAATCTTTTTTTTAAAACTAGTTTTGCGTAAATTTTCCCTTTTCCGTCACTTTTTTATGGTTTTTCCCGAATTTTTTAAAAATTGTTGGAAACTTCTTACTTTTGACCTTTACATGCACAAACGATTTTCAATTTACTACCGGAAACTACCCCTGAAATTTAAAATTGAAGTGTTATTTCGTCAAGTTAAGGATAATGGCGATATTGCCTGTATTCTATTGACAACCTTGATCTAATTGTCTATTAGTGTTTCCCTTAGAATA
Source organism: Aphis craccivora (assembly GCA_009835225.1). Lineage (NCBI taxonomy): Eukaryota > Metazoa > Arthropoda > Insecta > Hemiptera > Aphididae > Aphis > Aphis craccivora. The sequence goes on along the minus strand of VUJU01000718.1, from coordinate 72,685 downwards.
AATTTCAATACATATTTTATCTTTAAATTTTATTTAAATATAAGTATGATTACCATAAACAATTTTTTTTGGTTTTTATATATATTTTCTATTTTTTATGATTAGTCTTGATATAGTTTGGGGAAAGGGGCTATAAGAAAATCTTAGTTTAAAAAGAATACCTACCTCAAGCCAAAAAAAAGTCTGAACTAAAAAACAAAAGAGCGTTATTGTTTAAATTTATATTAATTATTAATTGTACTCACAAGCTGAGACAACGGTGATAAACGCATGTTTTTTGCTCTTACTCCTCCTTCAGCAGTAACGGAATGCATGGCCAAGTTAATGAATATATTTCATATAAATCACAATTCAATATAATTATTATATTTTGTCATTTTTAAATTGAATTAGATATTAATTTGAAAATTTACAATTTGTATAATTATGCAATACAATAACAATAAGACAATTAGAATAAGATCAATAGATAGCACATTAAAGGTGAATAATAGTGAATGGCTTGAAAGTTGTTATTACCGATACAAGTTTTAAGCGAACATAAAAAGTTATAACTTTGATATTATACAATATACTACATTGTATAGTATACGAATAAATATTGATGTTTCTTCCTACACTAGTGGTAATACTAATAGAAACAAATTTATTCAAGTCGTGACAACATATTTTGAGAATTTCTCGACGCTTGTTCGGTAATTATATGTATATTGTATATATTAAGCAATTGCGTTATCTAGGTACCTAACACCAAATATGTACCTTTGTTATAGCAACCGCCGCTGAAAGTTGGCTGAAATCATACGTTGCGTAATAATTTAATACAGGATCAAACAATATTCAACGATGGTCATTAAAATTGCTAAAATATAATATAAAACTACAAGATTTTTAATTATAAATGACTGAATTTTATGGCTTCTGATGTATTTTATATAGCACTCAAATTATGTATATGATTGATGCGTTGAAAATTGTATCAAGACGAATTATAATATAACATTCTGACATTCATATTGATATACTATAATACGTATAATATATATAGTCTTTTAAGAGTTAATTCAAGAGTGAAATGTTTGAAAAATATTACATGGCATATTATAACAAATCAATCGATCAAAAACTACTAAGTCGTACAGATTGTATGTAATTATAAAAAAATAATAATTTAGTGGTTGTAACTAGACGATAATTTATGTTATATGTGAGCCTTGTTATTGGTCAACTATTTATGCTCTTGATTATAATAGCGCGGCCGCCTCTATACCATAAATATTAGGTACATTATAATATTATTAGAGAACTATGTTTTTTTTTTTATCATCAGTACTTCAGTTGTTTTTATATGAATAAGATTATTATAATTTTGTTAATTTTATATTTTTTTTCTAAAAAACATAACTACACTGATACCTAAAAGCATGTGCAGATTAATAATCAGCTGTAGCACAAATCATTACCTATCTAAACGCCATCGCCATTTATACAAAGGAACGTACAATTTTTATCATACAAATTAAATATATTGTTTAATATACCTACAAAATACATATACAGTACCTATTTAATTTAATTAAAAATATATACATTTTTAAGCTCAAATATTAACAAAATATACAAAGGGTATCAAGGCATAGGAATGTATAGTAATTATAAAAATACTGTTTTTTATTGAGTTTTTAACCAGTTTTTAGTATTAACTTTTTTTATATATTATTTATTGATGGATTTCTTCATCGATGACAAATTGTATTGTTTAACAATTAAATAGTTTAATATACAATATAATGGAAGATATATAGAGGTATATTATATCAACTGCAATCATCTCGTCACGAATGGAATTTCAAATTATTATGTACTTTATTAGTAAGAAAAATGTTGAAAGTCAAAAGTTAATATTCAGCCCAATTATGTGATTCAGTTAGAGAATTTGAGAAAGACTTATTTTTTAACAAAATATGCGATGTAAAAGTGATTGCGGAGAAAAAAATTTTCAAATCTCTACGTTTATTTATCTTTTAATTATAACAAAAAAATTGGCAGTCTGATAATTTTGACTTTCTGCAGATTAAATATTCCCGTTTTTGTGAATTTATTTAATTAATTTTTTTTTAAAAGTTGGCAAGTGAGTAACGCTTCACTGTAAATTAAGTTTCGAATGAATCAACGCATGCGATGGATATGTTAAATTTGAATTTAAAGATAATCATTATACATACATGAAAAATAATTCTGAACGGTGTAATATGAAATGTGATGTATCCGAAAACAAGTTTGAAAAGAAAAAATAGAGTTCTACAATCAGTGCCTGATTAATCTACAAGCAAATTAAGCACCACTTAAGGCTCTTGAAAAAATTCGGCCTCTTTTTAGATTCTGAACGAAGTGATGAATATGTAGGTATTGATTTTACAATGATGTGGGATTTATTTATTTATTTTATTTTTATTTTGTGTTTGTATCTGTGTACAGCATAATTTACCGATAAATAATGCTTCAATTTCAAATTGCATGATTGGTTTCCAATGGCAAAGTGAATATCCTTGGTGCATTATTATAGATGTTAAAAGTAAAAATTTTCTAACAGTTTTCCAAAAAAGATTCAAAAAATTTTGTATATTTAGCTAAGAGTTTAAAATTGAACACAAGATTTTCCATAAGTTTGGCCTACAATAATTTTAAAAGAACTTGAACTTTACCAAGGCCAATTAAAATTTTTTTATCCTAAGTTAAAATTTTTATGAAATCCAATGTATAATATATAGGTACATGTATTTAAGCTTTCAACTATAATTTAAAAATGTGATTGACACTATTATTATTTATATTCATAAATACAATTTTAAAAAATATTTATATATTTAATAATTATTATAAAAGAATAATTTTTCTAGCATTAGTTCCATCAGTTTATTCTTATAGTATTTGCATCTGGGGAGGTGCCGCAAATAATGTTTTATTTAGACTTATAGTTACTATTATCAAATGCATTTCAATCAAACTGCATTATCAAATTTTTACTAAATCTTCCCTTGACAACTAATACCTCTTAGATTTATAAGGAAATTAATGTAAAACATTTAAAAATGTATCCAAAAATCATAGGTGCTTGTTGAATTATACATACATAAAAATTTAATTACATTGCTAGATCGTGAGCAAAATACAAGATATAAACAAAATATTAATATACTCCTACCAAACCTTAACAAAGTATTTGGTCAACACAGCATGTAGTCTACGGGTTTGAAACTATGTCTTTCACAAAATATTAACATAAACAACTTTAAAAATGTATTATTATTTAAAAATTATGTAAAACATATATTTAGTCTAAAATCTAATAATTCAGTATTATTTATTATTATTATTATTTTTTTTGTTAATAATTTGTTTGGATTAATAGCTTTTTGAGCAATACAACCATACACATATTGTAATTCAGGGTTATGTTATTTTCTGGCATGATCAATTTATTTCTTAAATAATATTAATTAGTAAAATGAACAAAAATGTATATGATAGTAAATAATATTTCAATTTACCCATCTTCGTCTAAGTCCATTGCATCTATAAGGTTACGGACAGCATTATTTTCTTCATAATTTGGCTTAAATGATTTTAATGATGGAAGTTTAAATAAATGCGTATCTTTAACAAATGGCAGATTAACACAAACAAAATACTAAAACAGTAATGTTTATTATAATAATTTTGCTAGAAAATAATAAATGTGTATACAAACTATGGCATAAAATAGAATTACATGCAGAATATTTAGGGTATGTTCAAACTAAAGAAATAATTAATTAAATTATAATATAGATTTACATCAAAGCATACATACATTTTCAGTATCTTCTCTCTGAGGAAACAATGCACCAATGCTGCAATGGTTGGTTAACAATTATTTAAATAAACTTTTCTAACAATCATTAATTCTTCTTTTCCAACCATAGCATTAAAATAGTTTTAAATGCAACAATATCTTCCTACAATGAATTATAAATATATTAAATTAATTATTAGTTATAACGTTAACAAAAACATTTGTATAGAAGAACTCAGTAATTAATAAATAATATATTAATATTTTACCGAGTATCTCCACATCACTCCATTTTAAATACTTATAAGTTAATATATTTTTTTAAACTGCCTATGGCATCTTTATTTAAACGACGGTCAATCTTTATAAATACAATACATTATGTGTATAGTATACTATAATGTACTATATTATAGTACAATATGATAATTTTAATAAATTAGTAATAGTATTATGATAATAATGAATTACCTAAATATATATATTATACATGAACATGTTATTATTATTATTTAGTTGCAATATATGAATTTTTTGTCAGTACATTTTATTACAAATTAAATAAAGTATAAACTATAGAGACTATAGACGTTGATTTGGATTTTAAATAATAATACAATCAATAATTAAATTATATATATATATTCCTTTGAATATGTACCATGATGAATATCATACAAGAAATTAAGCGAGAGTGTGGGACAATTTAATTATAATATAATAACTATAATATATTATAATTTAACCAGTGATGTAGTCGTAATTTTTTTTTGTGAGTATACGCTTAAATGTGCTTGGTATATAAACGTGGGGGGCTTTGCCCCCCCCCAACCGTTACATATATACTACTTTAATATTATTTTTATATTTATAATAATTACATACAATAATTACTACCCTGACGTAATTGAGACTTTACTGCAGTCTAAAATCATACTCCTATAAATATATTATTATTTATTATTAAGGCGCAGATTTGTATGTATTTATTGTATGATAGTATGCTAAGTAAGCAAAAAATTTGTTTCATGACATAAGTACATAGCAATTTTAAAAATGAAACTTTTTTAGTGCATATTTTTACATTTTTCTATTTTAAGGACTTGCTTTAAAATTATAATTGCATATTTCATCATTTAGTGCATATTTCGATGTTTTGTTGTTTTAACATTTTTTAAATGTATACTACCTATTGTATATTATGATAGAAAAAAAAATATATTTTTATAGTTTCGATTAATATTAAAGTAAATTAATAAGTATATACTTGTAGGAATAAACAGTTTTTCCAAATATGGCCTTAAATATAGAGCTTAGATCCATCGGGGAAACAAATACATTAGGTAACTAAGATAATAAAATATCGATTACGACCATGATTGACATTATTTCACTATTTTTCAAAAAATAATTTTTTATGCACATTATTTATTTTTTATGATTATTTAAAAATTGTAATGCATATATATTAATGAATATTTAAGATATTTTAGCATAATATGTTTGGTTGGTTTTTAATACATATAAACCCGCGTTCTAATTATTATATATTTTAATTTTTTATTATTATACCTACATTTATGAGTTAATGATACAGATAGTAAGTAATTAAGTAATATAAACAGCTGTTTTAATTATGGAAACCGTAAAATCAATAAGTTTAGGTTATTTTTATTTATTTATTCAAAATTATTTATCAAATTGGTAGGTATTTAGAATAAATGCAATCCCATACGCGTATACCCACGTATCATGTGTTATTCTATAAGTATACGCACTTACAGAAAAACAGAGAAGCGAGTATACGCCGTATACCCGCGTATACGCTCATCCACTACACCACTAAATTTAACTATAATATACTTTACACAAATGAAAGTCACGAAATCAAGGTAATAAAACGAATGTTTCAAATATGATACTATATATTATCGAATAATTGTTGTTATGTAATAGTTAAATCGTCGATTATCGGAAAACGAGAGTTACACAGATTAGTTGCATTGGGGATGTCATTTTTTGAATTTCTCAATAGTTTTCAAAAGCGCTGGGAAAACCAAAAAAAATTAAGGAAAAACGGGAAGTTTTACGCAAATCCAATTTTCTACCAAATCGATTTTTTATATGGTTGTAGTTCAAAAACTAATCACTGTAAAAACTTGAAATTTTCACCAAATGTTTATATCAGTGTTATCTATATATAGTTAAATTTTCAAAAATGTTTGACTTTTTTTGAGTTATTTATAGACCACTGAAATTTTTGATTTTTTTGAGAAATTTTTTTTTGAAGTGTCGATAAAATTTTTTTGGCCCACTCAAAATACTTGAAAATTTAATGCAAAGTTCCTCATAAGTTCTTCTTATAGTAATTAAAAAATTATATATGTTTTAATGGCCTGAATGGTTCTTTTATAATTAATATAAGCTAAACTTATGAAAAATCTTGTATTATTATTTTCGACAGATTTCGTAAAAAATTGAACTATAAACGCTTATAAAAAAAATTGTGACTAGCGATTTTAATTTTTTTTTAACTGCAATTAGAAAAACTCACAAGGAACCTTGTATTAAATTTATCAGGTGTTTTTGGTCATCCAAGATTTTTTTATCGACACTTCAAAAAAAAAAATTCTCATAAAAATCGAAAAATTCTATGGTCTATAAATAACTCAAAAAAAGTCAAAAAATTTTACTGTATATAGATAACAATGACATAAACATTTGGTGAAGATTTCAAGTATTTATAATGATTAATTTTTGAATTACAACCATATAAAAAAATCGATTTGGTTGAAAATTGGTTTTGCGTGAAAATTCTTGTTTTTCCTTAATTTTTTTTTTTTTTGGTTTTTCCCGGCACTTTTGAAAACTATTGGGAAATTCAAAAAATGACTTCCCCAATGCACCAACTAGATTCATTTTGCTTTCAGAAATTACCCCCAAAGTTTAAAATTAAAGCATTATTTCGACACGTTCTTGTGTACACAGATACACAAAAAAAAAAACAACACACACAACATTGTAAAATCAATACATTCATCGCTCCGCTCAGAATCTAAAATAATTTACTTTTTTTACTAGCCAATTATAGGCCCGTCTGATTTATTTGCTTAAGGCCCGTAAAACACTTATGAAAAACCTTGTATTAAATTTTCAACTATTAACTACTTATAAAAAAATTTTATGAATCATACCTAAAAAATAATTTGCAAATATTCAGAAATTTGACAAATTTTTGTCAATATTTGAAATTCAAATGCTAATAAAAAAAATGTGCCTATGTATTCTTATAATTTTGTTATCACTATAAGAATAACTTATGAGGAACTTTGTATTAAATTTTAAAGTATTTTGATTGCGCAAAAAAAATTTTATCGACACTTAAAAAAAAATTTTCAGAAAAATTGAAAATTCCAGTTGTCTATAAATAGCTTAAAAAAGTCAAATTATTTTGAAAATTAAATTACGTAAAGAAAACGCGAATCCTAATAACTGGTAAAATTTTCAAGTATCTACGACTCATAATTTTTGAATAATAACAAATATTTAAAACCGTTTGAGATAAATCGTTGTCGTTACGCTATTTCGTAAAAATTTAAAATTCAAACCCGCTTAAAATTTTTCCTATAATGATGATTCGAGTTTTATTTATAGCTAGTTGAAGGAAAACTTATGGTAAACTTAGTTTTGTATTTTTAATCCTTAGTTATATACACAACAAATTTTATGAATTTTTAACTATAAAATAATTTGCAAATATTCGCGTTTTCGACAGATTTCGTAAAAATTTGAACTATAAACACTTATAAAAAAAAATTGTGACTAACGAGTAACGATTTTTAATTTTTCTTTAGCAACTATAAGAACAACTCATAAGGAGCCTTGTATTAAATTTTCATTTGATACTTCAAAAAAAATTTCTCATAAAAATCGAAAATTTCAGTGGTCTATAAATATTTCAAAAACAAGTCAAAATTTTTTAAAATTTAACTGTATATAGATAACACTAACATAAAAGTTTGGTGAAAATTTCAAGTATTTACAGTGATTAGTTTTTGAATTACAATCATATAAAAAAATCGATTTTTTTGAAAACTGTTGGAAAATGTTTACTTTTGACCTGTATAATGCACCAAGGATATTTTACATCTTCTTTTACATCGGAAACCACCCCCATAGTTTGAAATTGGAGCAGTGTTTCGACTAGTTATGCTGTACACAGACACACAAAAAAAAACACATACATCATTGTAAAATCAATACGTTCATCACTTCGTTCAGAATCTAAAAAAATGAAATATATTAAGGAAAACTAACATACAAAATATATCAATACCCATGTACATTGTACATATTATACAATAAAAAAAATAAAAAATAATAAACATAATTATAAGATATTACCATAAAACTTTAACTTTTTAAATAATATATTTTTGTATATAATTATTATAATTTTTATTAAAATTTAAAAGTATTTTTTTGTATTAATATCAAATTGATTCGTACATGTGACATGCCAATGCTCATAATATTATAGAGATAAGATGTTCATAAGATATATTTTCCTAAAGTCAGTATAACACTTACCTAATCTAAAAATATTATTTGTATTTTTACAGTTGTATTAATTATGATTAAAAAAATAATTTCAGATGATATTAATTAAACAACAGTTTTTTAAACATAATTTGCTTTATTTAAATTAAAATTATAATTTATATAAAATATGTCGATATTTGTTCTATCTATGGTTTTTTAATATAATGATTAATACAAATTATTAATGTTTCTAACATTTTTAAGTGTAGGTATGTCCTATATATTATATGCACTATCCTACATATATATTCCATAAGAATACATCGACTATGTTAGAACACACAAACCAGCCATATCCTATAGTTAGGTAATAAAATACTTTATTAAGTTATTTAAAATTTTTGATAATATATTTATATGCCTTACTTTTTTAATTGCCTACTAATCCTATGCGCAGATTTCATTTTAGGAAACTATCAATACCTACAAATAATTATATAATATAATATATATTATATATTATAATATTTATACAATAATTCCAAAGTATTTCACAGTTTTGGGATTCCCAAAGAAACCCAGTTACAACTTACAGATTATACTTAAATAAGTAGGTATTAAAAACTTTAGCCTAAACAATTTTACTTCAGTCGTTAATATTAAACATATTAGCCTTAAAAATGGAACAAGGTATATGAGTTATTTTATCAAAATTAATTTCAATAGAGCTTGCGTGATAAAATGATAAACAATTTATTAATAAATAATAACATAACTTTGGTTCATTGAGAAATTGTAGAAATTAGATTTGATTGATTTATCTCAATCCATAATTTTAAGAGTAGTTCATCAGTAAAATACAAAATTTTAGCTGTACACTTTAAAAGAATTAAGTAATTAATATAAATAAATAATGATTAATAATGGGCATGGCTGACGGTACTATACCCTATGGAGCACCATACTTAAACTTTTCGTACTCATTTTATACACAGTTAACTCGAACTTGTTGCTGATGATTTGTTAAAAAAAAAACTTTAATTAAATTATTAGCAACACCTCCAATACAATATTTATCTAATTTTAATAGCAATATATCATTGTGTCAATTATTATGGTCAACGAGGTCAATTGCTTTTTATTGTATAAAAAAAAAATGCTACGAATCTATCCTGTTATCATCGTTTAGTTTATTATGAACTAACAAAAGAAGTTGTACACCTATAGAAGTGACTTTTTTACCTAACCCAAAATTGGTTATTAGAAAGTACAAAATATGATTTATGATTTTTCTAAAAAATCAGATAACCAAATTTTAATACATTTTTTTAATAGGTATTCTTAACAGTGTGAAAATTATAGAAACATGATGATAATTAAAAATGCATTTTCCTCACTTTTAAACAATGATACAAAAAAGTTTGATGAAATCGTTTGATTCTGAAAAATTTCCTACAATAAAATACTAAAAAAAGTATAATCTAAAAGAAAAAGTATGAGAAATTTAAAAAAGTTAAAGTTTAAAAAGTTGTTCAATTACATAAAAATAATTCTACCAAATTAATTTTATATAAGAATTTGAAGTTCAAACTATTACAATACCAAACCCTTAAAATAATAATTTATCCTCAAACAATTTATGTTATTTTGTTATTTACGTATTTTAAAAATAAAAACAGTAAATATCTACCTGAAATTTTCCTTATCATTTTTAAAAGTGTTATAAAATTCTGAAAATATTTTAACTCTTTAAGAGCTATGTATATAAATATATAAATATATATTTTAATTTAATAAACAACAAAAAGGCAATTATTTATTTTAGACATTTTAAGTTAAAATGTGGACAAATTTACTTATAAAATAAATAACAATGTTAAATTATTTTGTTATAATTTCAAAAATGTTTATTATTCACGATAACTTAAAACTTTTACATATTATTATGAATTTTACTGTACGCAATGATATGTTTGATTTCTTTCATAGGATGTTATTATCTGTTTAACTATGAATCTATTTTCAATATTTTATAGTACTTACAGAAGACTACGTTATTAATATTAATTGAGTTAAATATGTTAACATAATATGATATAAATATACATTTTAATAATAAAATACCTAAACGAAATATTTTGGGAAAAATTTTTACCATCCTATTGTAATACTAAAAGTAAAATAAATATATAATAATAATAATAATAATATTATTATTATTATTTTAATAATATATTTCATGGCTATATGCCTATATAGCAGAATACATATGAAATAGACTAATAGGCTGACAGATCGTCTACGCTCCGTTTAGCGTTTTTCATATTCAAAAATATATCATTGAATTAAAATTTAACATAACCGTAATAATAACCCATTCAACACTTAATGTACAGCAAAGCGGTACCCAGTTGCTTACCATGTTTTTATTGTTAAATGATAAACATAATAACAAAAATTTAGCTGAGGTACTAGTATAGGTACTACATATTTTATTGTTTTATTCATACAATATTTAAGGTGAAATTGAGAATCATACGAGTATATTAATGTTAATAATAAAATTTGAAAATAAGAATATTATTGTTTAATTGCCTTCCTTCCCCGCTGATTCCAATGCCCTGTGTAGGTCGTTGATAAATATAAATATATAAATACGACTTTCGATCTACATACTTACTGATATCAATAATTAGAATAAAATGTATTGTTTTTTTATTATTATGTACCTTTTTTATACATTGTAGTGCAAGAAGGACAGTAGGTAATTTTTTATTATTGTTATTTTATTGAGGCTAAGGAGCTAATATTTGATATTATACATTTTTGTATTGCTCTGAATCATTTATTATTTATATTATTTAGCAAATTCAAATTATTATACAGCAACGCAGTTTTCAATTTATTTATTGTTTTAATGGTTTATCTTTTATTTAGTTATCCTTTATTTATTGGTAAAACTACACATACAACACGAATGTAAGTATTAAGTAGGTACCTATACATACATACCTACATACGTACAACACATTTCCACAATATTACGCAACTAGTTTTTGGACGACTTGACCAAGTAAGCTAATCTATATAAGAGTATAAGACTCACAAGACACGCGTACGCCGTACATTACAATTTTAGGTAGGATGAGTAGCACGATAGCACATGAAATATTGAACAGCCGATATCGTGTAATGCATACAATTATTATTATTAAACGTTCCCACCCCGAATACTAAGCATACAAATACAGCTGGTGTTATATATTTATATTATTATAAATTAATATTTAACCAGTTTTCACTTTTAAGTATGTAGATACTATAGTCTTAACTCTAAAGACGTTGGTGTCGTGATCTTTTAGATTGAAATCACCATCTATTCGCCAAGCGAAACTCAATAAACTGGATAGCTTTCCAGCTTTCCTTATCAATGTTTCAAAGTTAAGTTTATAGAATTATTATCATATTGCTTATTGTAATTATTTTAATAATAATATAAAAAATTAAAAATTACTGTAGTCTATAATCCTTGTTTTTAGTCGTCCACTTAATAACTTAAATTTATAATAATTTTTTATTTCAAAAACATTTTTTTACATAAAGGATTTATCATGCAATATCAGCATTATAATTCGTATTTGTGCATGTTTGCGAATATTTTAATACCATCGCTATCTACAGATTACAAATGTATGGTGTTTTATTTAAACCTACATGTATATTGAATTGAAATATTTCAAATTCATTAATACTAAATAATATACAACGGAATTATAAAATTAATCATCAAACTATTCATAAAGTTGATAACACTAATTTTTTATAAACAAATATTTCAATGATTCAATTATTTTATTTTATATTATTATAAGTACCTAAATTTTATTTAATTTAGTAATAACAATTTTATTAAAATAAATAAAATGTTTGTAAATTCAACATTTTAGATGCACTAAATTACGCAATGTATTTGATAAAATTAACAAAAATCTTTTAAGTTATTATAAAAATAACTTAATTATAATTTATTATGTAAATAAGCTTTATACTACCTAAACAAAAAACTTATTAAATCATCAATGATAATTTGTCAATTCCTATATTAAATTTTTAATAAATATCTAATAATTAATATAGTACTTAACAATGTTAATGTTAATGTCATGTATGCATTACTATGCAATAAATTATAATTTTGTTGACTGAATATTAAAAAATAATGAAATAACAATGGTATTATTGATTTAATCTGTATAGTTTGTATTTTTGTTAAATTTACCACTATTTTTCATTCAGTGTGAGTGGCTCTCGGTCAAATCTAATTTTCAAACACCGCTTCGTCGTCTATCTGCCGTGATCGTATCTCATGGCCACGACATTACTTTACTATTTGAAAGACTTGTTGATTTTCCGATACTATCGTCGTTGGTTATTCAACACAAGGCGTCAATTACGTTTATTTTTCCTGTAACTTTTGTAGACCATACCTATAAATATCAAAAATATGCAAGTAGCTTTATGGAAATTTCATACGAACTCACAGATTGGAAATTGCAAAATTGTATTAAGCTTTTGAAGCAGTAAAAATGCTTAGAATAATAGAATATTAATTGCAATATCTTTTTAATAGGAAAGTGAAACTAGTTGGTTCTTTTGGATGGGGGGGGGGGAGTTCAAAAGACAAAAGTAAACATTTTCAGTATTTTCATAATTTTATTAATAATTGGGAAAAATAGAAAAAAAATAAGGAAAAACAGAAATATTTATGCAAAACTTATTTTAGACAAAATTAATTTTGAATAATTGCCGGCAACCGACGAGCGGTATTTTAATTATTATTAAATGTATCGATATTATATAACATAATTTTCAAAATATTTAAATTTTTTTGAGCGATATATAGCTATGAGCTATCCGCAGACATTTTAAATACAATTTATAAAAAAATATACACAGGCCGCAATTTTACGTATACGTATTTGTGAAATATACCCAGGCCGCAATTTATATAAAAAATTTGAAATGAGACTCCTGACGCAGTTTACAACGGTCAACGACCTCTCAGATACTTTTCCACTTTTTAATTTTTAACATTATTAGACATTATAGTAGTATCATTCTTATTATTTTGTAGTACCAATGTGTATGTGTAAAGTTTTGAATGTTTTGATTTGTATTTATAAATATAACCTAATTAACATTTCCACATTAATTGTGAATAACGATATTGTTATTAAAATGTATCATAAATAGCACTATTGATTAATGATTTTATTGTACATACATTATATTTTTACAATTTTACATCGCATAATATTAGTAATTTAAGTTTACACTTGTTATTTTTAAAAATGAAAAATCAATGACTACTTGAATTAATTTATACCTATAATAATTTAATTTTTTTTTCTTGGGTTGAGGGAAAGCTGCCAAATTATGTTACTTGGGACTTAACTTTTTCAAATGAACTTCTGTGTATTTTAACCGCGAAAATGTACCTCAGTGATATTTTACTCCACTGAGTAAAATTTCACTTGGTATATTTTACCCCAGTAAAATTTCGCTAGGTATATATTTTACCTCCAAGAGTAAAATTTCACTAGCGATTATTTACCCCAAGTTAGTACCCCAATTTCACAGACGATATTTTCACAAGTGAATATTTACCCCAGGGAAAAAATCCACTAGATTTAATAAATTAGGTACCTATTCGATTTAAATAATATGTTTATAGGTATTTATAATGTGTTTGAATTTTTCCTTTTACATTCATGAAGATTGACACTATACTAACAATTTATATAGGTTGGCAATACATAAATCTTTTACTTTAACTTACTCAATAAATTAAAATTGTAATAATTTATAAATTTCTTTTAAAAGACAACTTACAAACCTATGTCTAACTTACAGTAGTAACCTACAGTATACTAGTAACTCCATCAACAGTATATGGTTTGCATTGCTTTCTAAAAATTTGATTTTTCATTTGTGGTCTTAATATTTGTTGGATATATTTTATGTAATAAGTATGAATGCACTGATTGTAAATTTAATACATTATACGATATTGACCGATTATTTTGAGTATTTTTTTTATCGTCTGAAAAAATTTTTTATTTTTGTTTTTAAACAATCTCCCATGGACGAAACACGAAACATATTAAAATACAATCCACAATGAATTATATATGCTAAATACAATTATTCTACCTTCATATAGTCTAGGAAAAAAAAAGTTTATTATGTTATAGTTTATTATATATTATGTTAAGACTCTTCACTTAAGAGTAGGTCGAATTTGAGATTTTATTTAAAAAAATTATACAAAATTTAAGAGTAACAGAAAGCTCTGACAAATTAAATAACAATTTATTAATCTAAATCTTTTAATGTTTTGTTTCTGTTAAATATGTAGACACGTAGGTACTCATCTACATTAACAGTAAATATGCAAATATTTTATTTTTAATTTTATCAATAAAAATTTTAAATCTGATCTTTGTTTGGGCAAACTTCAAATTAGCCAATTTATAAATCTGTATATTAGAAACATTTTTATGGTAAAATAATTGTTTAGGTCAAGGGTTTGTTATATAAAAATGTTTTAAATGTTAATATTTTTGTGAAGTTAATTTTAATCAAATGGAAGAAACATTTTAAATTCAAAATACAAACACTTAAAAAATATATATATTTTACACAAAAATATTTAATTAGTTGAGTACATGTTAAAATCTTAACACTCTTAAATTCTGAGCGTGTATTTATTTTACAATGTGCTTTCCGTAGGACAAGGGTGCTTGTTTATTATTTCTTTAATTTCAAAGAATCAAACTATTATTTATAATTTGTATAAGTAATATGTATGACAATCAATTGTCCACTTTAGTCATATTTCACATTTTACACCATAAGTATGTGAGGCTAGCTCAACAAATTTTCCACCAGGGAAATTTAATTCAGGTGTGATAACACAATCATCTTAATAGTATATTAGCATATTATGATACAAAATACAAATATTTGCTACCTACCTATCTATACAGCAGAAATTACAATAAATAGTGATGGGAATAATCGAATGAAATAATCGTTCGAATAATAAAATAATCGAATAAAACATTCGAATAATAAAATAATCTTATAGATTTTCTGCCCAAATTAAGGAATTTATAATTTATTTTTATAGATAGAAACAATTATAATATATAGGTAAATACACTTCAACTGAGTATTACCTAATTGTATTATTATTTATTGATATAGGTATTAGCCATTAGGTACACTAAACACTATACCAATGGGCAATGAGTAATGACTATTGACTATAAAGTGGTCAGTACTATTATACGGGTAGTGACTAGTGAGATAAAAAAAGCATTCGATTATTATATCATTCGAATGATTTATTCGAATGATTCATTCGATTATAAAATGTATCGATTACTAATCATTCGATTATTCCCATCACTAAGTCAATAAACTATAAAAACATAGTTGCACTCCAAAGAGTATTTTAAATATATTATTTATTGCAAAACAATTTTCTCAAAATTCAATAAAATATTGAGAAAATTATTACGAGTAATAGCAATGGTCATAGATGTGAAAAAAAACCTTTAGTTGCCACCTATTCATAGAAATATCTATTTAAGAAAAGGTCGAAAAAAGTAAAAACATTGGGGCATTTAGAGGAGCATTTTGAAATATATTTAAGAGCAATTTAAAAGTTGTACTGCTCCGGTCTACCAGCGTATGTGTGAATTAAGAAAGGGGTTTCTTCTACTCGCAGAAGTATCTGTCCAGCAGGTATTTAAAAACATTATAATAATGTAAATATATGAATTTGATCTAGAGAATTTTTACCGGGGGGGGGGGGATAAATATTCCCTAGTGAAATTGTACCTGGGTAAAATATCACTTAGGCAATTTACTAGTGATTATTTGCTCCCGGTAAATATTCGCTAGGTATAACCTAACCTAACCCGGTAAACATTTACTAGGGATATTTAACCCCACTGGAAAAAATTACTTACGGTAAAATACCGGGGGGTAAAATTTCGCTAGTGAATCTTTACTGGGGGGTAAAATTTAACTGGGTCAAAAAACACGGCTTCACCGGTATTACAGGAATTCTGGAAATAGCCAGAAAAATAGCTTGTTTATAAATATTACAATAATATAGAATCAATATAGCAGCGATGTCTATCGGAATAAAATAATTTTAAAAATACGGCTTCCAAATATTCCTACAGCACGGTGTATCTGTATATTACAAAATCAATGATACCTAGTATTATAAATTATAATAACGGCTCGCAGAGGTCGTTTATTATTGAAACAATATTATGCATAAATGCTCAATCGTAATTTATTATTGGGGATAATGCATTTAAAAAAAAAAAAAAATATTATAAAATCGTATGCTCACATGTTTTTACTCGTTATAGTTTATTCGTGACTTCTATAGTTTTGTTCTTTGGATCAGTTCTGTATAATTGTATTGCGAAACATTATGCATATATAATTAGTCATGAACTCGATACATTATATGAATTATGCATAAAAAATATCATGTAGGTATGAATAAAATAATACTATAATACAAGGAATAACATGGTAATCGGAATAACATATACCGCGGTGATTTAAATATCAATAATAAATTGATTTTCACTTTTTAAACAAATTATCCCCGTATTTACGTGTATTATAGCACTATTGAGTATTAAACAGTAATAAAATAGTATTAATTAGTAATAGTTTATTATTTTACCATAGTTTATTATATGACTGTTTCAATGTACAGCAATTGGGTACATTTTTAAAAATTTTAAAAATGTTTTTTTTAAAACATTACCGGGAGTAAAAAATATCCGGTCACATGAAGTGGTTTACCTCCAAAAGAATGGTGACCACGTCACCGCCGCCAACACCGTTATCAGTGGTAATCGGTATACAGCACAACAACGGTATGACAGTAAGTTACCGAGTAATCGGCCGCCGCCGCCGCAATTCCTTCGTTCGGCCGTGGCCCGAGATAATGTCATCCGTTATCGCGTGGTGATGCATTGCCGCACTGTCTAGTCCAACCTGGGTTCCCGGCGCCCGTCCGCTCGTTGTTGAACGTTAAACTATTATAAATTGTTACAATTTGCTATGACATCCGTCGTTCAACGTTCGTGATCATCTGTACCGAGACAAAAACACCACCAAAGTCCGTTGATGACGACAACGCCCGATCTTTCAGCCTGCGTATTTTGCGTGTTTTCCTCGCCGCGCACGGTCCGACGTCCGCCGCCGTAGCCACCAGCTCCGTTTTCCGTCCGCGCCCTTGTTTTGTTTGACGTAGATCGATAGAACGATCGTCTCGAGCTACCCGTCAAAACGATTCGGTACAATTGTTCGCGTCGTGTTTTGCGTTTTCTTTTGTTTTCTATTTTGTTTCCTTATCACGACCATCGTTTTTCTGTTTTTGCTCCTATTCCTCATGTCGTCGTAAACACAAGTGATTTTTACTTCGTACTTCGTACAGCCCGTCATTATTTGTATTATTATTGTTGTTCTATAATTGGCTCACTGACGGCCAAACGTTAACTTTGCAATGGAGAGTGCTACTGTAACCACAAAAGGAGAAGACACTGTCCCCGTTGTCACCGACGCTGCTACCGACAACGCCACTACAACTACCAATGTGTCAAATCCGACAGTAGTGGCTAATGAAATTGTTCAACCCATTAAGTCAGACAAGGAAATGATTACGACGACCAACGATGTTGAACATGTGGCAGCGGTCAGTGACGTAGCTGATGTGTCAAAAGAAACTGCGATTACTACTGTTAATGACGCAAGTAACAATCTCAAAGTCGAAGAAGATCAGTTAAATACAGCAATGGCATCTACAACAATATCGACTAATGAGGTTGATGAGATTAAACAGAATCAAGATGAAACGGTTTTGGACGAACAACAGAAACCTGTGACAGGTATGCTTGAAAAAGAAATCGTAATCAATGAAAATTCTGATTCAAATCTAGATATCTCTCTAACAAAATCGGAATATGATGAAATAGTTGACTCAACAATCGATAGTGGTGGATTTGAAGATGCTGTTGAGTATATTGTTGATGAAGAAGAAAATAGTGTTGTAAAAAAACAGCCTCAAGATGAAATTCAACAGGAAAATGCTCCGAATAATGAGAGCTGTCCACAACAAGAAGTAGAGGAAGGCGATGGTGAAGATGACTCAAGTGAAGAAAACAAAGATGTAAGCATAACATTTTAAATTAATATTCCATAGGTATTTTATTTATTTAATTTTGCACAGCTATAAATAGTATTTGTTGTGCATCTTTACATAATTATGTGTCCATCAAATGTTCTTTTCGAAACTATTTAAAAATTTAATGAATACTTACACTAAATTTGTATCAATATTTTAAATCATTAAATTTGTATAGAGAATGTACATAATTTTATACTACATAGTTCATGGCTGTTTACCATTAATACCTATACAATAATAATATTATTTTTTACATTCGATCATAACAAAAAGTGGGTAAGTTACCCACTTTTTTGGTTTCAGTGTAAACCAGTAATGCTGAACTTGTTAGATTTTCAAACCTTCGCTGTATAAATTCAAAATTGTTTTGTAAATTCATATAAATAATGTTAAGCAAGTACACTATCAAGTATATTAGGTATCAAGTGGTTCGCTAATTATAGGTACCTATGTTAAATTTGAACTTATATGTCATTGTACATGAAAAACATTTAAGTATATTTCTTAATGTTTTTTTGATGTAGCTAAAATAATATAGGTATACAAATTATTTTATTATTGTTACTTATTTTTAGTCATACAATTGTGTGAATGAATTTATGGTATAAAAATATATAATATCTGATATTCTGGTTATTCCATTTCAGCCTTTAGCGCCTGCAGAACCTGTAGTACCTGTGCCCGTCGATGATGATACTAATGATCCTCAATACATACCTAGACGTGGAAAATTCTATGAACATGATGACCGTATGGCTTATAGTACAACAAGTTCTGAAGGATCAGAATCAGATGATGGATATGAAGAAGATTCAGGAGATGATGATGGAGTTATTTCTGAGTGAGTAGTGGCTAAAAAATGTAATACTTCATAAGTATGGTATTAAATTTATATTATATTTTTTTTTTTTAATAATTATTAGTCGTCGCCGCATTAGAAGACGACATACAGGCATTAAAAAACCAAAATCAGTGACTTCAGTTGATACAGCAGAAAACACTGCTTTAGCAGCTGGGAATGGAACATCATCTACTAAAAAAGTTTTGGCTATATCTAAGGTTGCTGCTGCAACAAAAGATTCTGAAACTTCTGGAACTACTGATGGATTGGCAAAAAAACCTAGTGTAGGTTCTAGAAAATCTCGTGATTTAGATGCTTTGGATAGGTGGACACATGATTTGTATGATGAAAATGAGCAAACACGTAAAAGCCGTGATGAGTTACTAGCCTCATATGGATATGACATAAGGGAGGAATCAGAGGCACCTCGAGCTCGGCGTCACCATAAATATGGGTAAGTTAATTAAAACTATTTATATAGAGCCATTAATGATAATTATATTTGCTTTCATTTTAGACGAGCTGCCACTTCCAAATACACTCGTAATTGGCAGGATACAAAAGCTTACACTGCTACTGGTAGTGGACAGCAGTCTATGAAAGTAAAGCGTGGAGGTATGGCTCGACGTAGTATTGGTGGTTCAAATAAGAATACAAAAAAATCTACAAACAATGATTATACTTCTGAATTCCCTGCGTTGGATGACTCAAAGAAATCTGAGCCTAATTCTTCAACCATGTCTCCTGCAGTTGTAGAAGTCTCAGACCAAAATCATGAACAACAACCAAAAACTCTTTCTGTTCAGAATGAAGAAAAAAAGACAACTGTTGCAGCTGTAGAAACTGGCCAGGCTCAACATCACACTCCGTCACCTCGAACATCAAAACATAATACAACTTCCCCTGCAAATCGAAGTAATCGCCAGGATCAGCAAAATGGTGGGCCTTCTTCATCTTCATCAACTAATAGTAGGAATCATTTCAATCGATCTTCAACTGAGTCTCCAATTAACAGAGAAAAAAGTGCTCAAGTAAATCGAGACTCTCCTTCTATGGCACCTAATAACTATTTTTCGCGAAAATCACACCAAAACAGTAATAGCCATAATCAACATCAAAATTTTAAGCAGCAACACTTTAACAATGGTCAAGGTAGTCAAGGTCAACATCAGCATTCTTCGCCTTCAGCTTTTCGAGGCCGTAATTTCCATCAACATAATACTTCGCATCAATATAATCGTGATAGGTATTTTTCTAAGGGTTCTGTACCTCCATCTTCATCCAGTCCAAATCAACACAATTACGATCAGCAACATCAATCTATAGCACCTACAATTGCTGGCACAGGACGTACACAACATGGCGGTGGACATTATCAACACTACAATAATCGTCAATGTAAGTATTCTAACATAAAACATGTTATCATTTTTGATTCTTGCAGTTATTCTTTTATTATAATTTATGATAACCATTCAATTATTATTATGTTATCTTATTATTGAGGTACTTTAATTATATGTGTCAAGTACACATATGCATAAATTCATTCATATAATGATTCATTAATTATGTTAATAATTATGATTATATGATTTGTTAATAATTGCTAAAGTCTAACCTTGGTTCAAACTTTCTTTTAAACTAATATATTTACTATAAGAGTATATGTAGATACTTAAAAGTATAGAATTGTAGTAGTATATTATTAATTAATAGTTACTCAAAATACTTCCATTCCAGATGAAAATGAAAATCAACAAATTGAGCCACCTGCACCACCAACACCGGTTGTACGTAGTTCCAAACGCTACTCAGTTCAAAGCCGCAGGGAGCTTCCTGACCCAGTACTAAACTTTGGGGGAATGTCTAAAACACCTCAGCCACAGCCTCCACCTTCTCAGCAACAAAACGGTTTAGTGATGCAAGACCAACAAATGCAACCTGCGCCTCAACAATTACAACAACCACCAATCCAACTCCATCAACAACCACCACCAATGCAAATACAACAGTACCACCAACCCTTACAACCAATGCATCATGGCATGGTGCTTGATCACAATACTGGTATGATGGTTATGGCTGCTGCTGATCCATCCATGTACCATCATCAAATTTATGCTACACCCCAGTATGCAACTGGAGTTTCACCAGGTCCAGCAGCTGGTAGTGCTGATGATCAGAATGCAGCAGCAGCTGCTGCCGCAGCTGCTCTTCAAATGCTTGCAGCACAAGCAGCTGTTTACCAACCAGTACCAACAGGTGCAACGGGTGTAACATCGCCACCACCTGGAACACAATCTTTGCAACAACCAGTAAGTGTATCATTGATTTAAGTTTAAAATATTAAATGTTATATATTTTTATGTACACTATTTTTAATATTAAGACTAATTTATGAAATTTCTTCTTATAATTTCAAAGATTAAATTGTTATCGTTCATAGAATTATTATTATTTTTTACTTTAGGAAACCTTCATGACTACTTACTATCAACCACAGCAACAGCCACAACAACAACCTCCTCCAAGACGCGTCAATCTGGCAATACCCATTGTGGCACCGCCTCCAGAACCTAATCAACAGCAAGGAAATTCAAAAACCAATTTATCTACTACACCGCCACCTACTACAGCTTCAACTAATTGAGATTGATTATAACTAACTATAATTTAACAATTACTACACAATATTGAAACTTTTATTTTTTTGAAGTTTCTTAGTTTTATATAAGATATTTGGTTTATACTTAATACCATTATTTTAGATAATGGTATTAACTGATTCTGTGTTTAGTTTTGTTTTTAATTATCTTTTAATATTATTCAATTATCATTATTTTTTATTTCGTTCAAGAAACGAATCAAATTATATATATTTTTTAAGATGCATGACCATAGTACTATACCGTATAAAATACTTTGGGTATTTTAATTCATATTAGTTTTATAATTGTATTGTTTTTTAATACTATAATCGTCTCATTATCAACAATAAATTAAAATACCGATAAACTATATTCAACCTTATAATTTTTGTTTTGATAACATAATTGTATTTAAAAAAAAATAAAAACCAATTACTACATAATTACAAAATATTATTTTTTATGTATTAGATAAATTTCATTTTTATTATCCAGTAATTTTAAATCAATTGTAAGCTTTACTATTGAAGCTATTATGGGATTATGAAATATAATATAACACTATAAATATAACCATCACAATCAACAATTAGAAATGATAGTTAAGTAATGTTGAATATTTACTTTATTGGTAATCTGAAACTAGACAAAAGAACTAAATGAAATTTATTTTTATTTTTAACAGTACTATGTTATCAATCTTACATCTTGGTTTTCTTTTTTTTTTTTTTTTTGTCATAATGGTTAAGATACTAAAACATGTCAATAGTTCATTATAAGATAACATTTTAATATTTTGTATTGTGTGATGAAATTTAAACTATACTATGCTCTCTTGTAACTCATAACTTATATTATGTCAAAATGAGACAAACTGTATAGACTGAATACTTCATTTTTATAATTATTAAATTGGTATCGGTCCTAACATATCCAGTCTCTTAGCTTTTTGTGTATAATATAACATAATATGATATTTATTTTATATTTCATTACATTACTGGCAAACAAACATTAAATAAAATTAAGTATTATTACATAATATATAAAAGCATAAACTATATTCTATTTGTCGAAATTGACCATTAGCACAAAATTAGTGAAGTATGTTACAATATTTTTATTTTTATTCTTTTCCTTACACTAGACTTTATTGAAGTAAAACTTAGAATTTTGAATTATGTATTCTGCTTCCATACATTTTATTCTAATATACACTTCATAAATTCAAAGAGAAATCTCATTCCGTACTGCGAAAATTTGATCATTAAATTAAAAGTTATAAATTATTACACATATTTTCAGGATAATATTAACTAAGTACTTTAACTGTATCGTAATATTTGAAAGTATTTAAATAAATATACCTAATGATATGAGTAACTTTTTTTTTTAAATTTAAAGTGTACTAATTTTACTTTGATAATATTCCGAATACTGTTCCCCAAAAGTATTTATGTTTTATTCTGAATTTTTTTTATTGATTACCAAAATATACAAATAAATTTACATAAATATCTTTTAAGCAATTACTTTTGTTAAGAGAGAAAGAGTTATATATTAACATCCAAAAAAGGTTTAGTGATTAATACAGTAAGAATAATAATTAATAATAAAGATTGATTTATAGAATAAAAAATTTAAAATATGTAATATGGAAATATCCGGATATAAAAAAGATAGAAATGTATATGTATATGTGGCTAAACATAATTTAATCTAATAGCGAAAACCTCTAATTATTTATTACTTTATTTATGATTATTTTGAGTAGGAGTAAACATTATTGTTTTATATAGATTTGGGCATATGGCGTGTAATTAAGACAAACAGGTCCTAAATAATTAATGAAAAAGATTTTTGTGTGTGTTTAATTGGAATATTATTAAGTCTGTTTTCCACACACCTTTATATAATTTACTATTATCACATTTAATGACAAAACTCTTAGAAATTAATTTAATTGAAATTTTTTAAAGAGACATTTTATAGGAATACATTGAAACAACTATAATATTTCCTTGTAGATCATTGTAAGAAAGATTAATTCAAATGGATTCTTACAATGTAATTCTGGTTGACTTGTATTTTTTTTTCAAATACTCTCACCTTAATATTATACTAATAACCCATACTGAATGGTATAAAATATATAATATGGCACAAAATATTTAATTATAAAATACTAAGCCCTTTATGGATTTATCTCATAAAATGTTTAAGTTATTACTCATAACTTTTCTAATAAATTGTATGAATAAAGATTTCATCATAAATCGTTATCAACTGTAGTACTGCAGAGTTAATAACTAATGAGTCTTTTAGGCATTTTTTTTTTTTTATCTGTGTGATTAATATTCAATTAGATTAAGACTAATGTTATTAATAGAGACGGTCATTATTTATGACTCATATACTTAGTTTTTTTTTTTACTGTATTGAGTATTTTATTCCTATTACATAGGTATTGGTGGGCTTTGTTAACACTGTTAATTTATGATGTCTCTAAAATACAATTTTATAAAGATATTTCAGGCCGTTAGAGGTCCGTATATTTATCATAGTTGTAGATCAATAAATAGAAGATTAGTTCATAAATTTAAAAATGTCCAATTATTCTGAGTTTATTAGGTTCTTTTCTAGGTAATCTAGAAATAACATTTTTTTGATTTAATGAATTAGAAAAAAAAATTAATTTAATTTAAATTAAAAAATAACGAGTGTCTGTTAAGTCGATAATTAAAATTGTAGACTATAATTGAACGCAATAACGTAAAAAGATACATTGATGAAAAATTTCATACTTTCATGAATTGAATTATTATCACTATTTTCAATTTTGTATACCTAGTACAAAGAGATTAACTTAAAAATAAAATTTTTTCGATAAATTAACATATATTTGCACTTGTTAATTTAAATATTTTTTTTACTTAAATTATACAAATAAATTTATAGAGTGAGACCGCGCTCACTTACGGAGAATATTTTTGATATTCGAACATAGCCCAACGCTCGGCTTAGGCAGAACGTTGACAATGAGTCGTGATTTTTCGTACATGCAGCCGCCGTTATTTATAAGACGTTATCACGTCAATTAAAATATTAATTTTTTCACATTATCTCATAAAAAGGTATTTAAAGGTAATTAAATACACTTTTATTGATAAAATTTAAAATGGACTATTCAATAGGGTAGTCCCTATTGGCATTATCTGAAATAATCCTTCTCTTTTAGTATATTAAAATAATTGGTGAGTATTATTAATAAGCATTAGAAATATTTTAGAAATTAAAGTGATTATACATTGTACATGTATAAAGCTTTCTCAATGTAAATACATTAACATATTTTTAGATTAATTATTAATCTATTGATGTACAAATTTCACATGTCACAATAAATTGTAAATAGATATTCCAAATTGTCTAATCCAACAGCTTAAAAATTAAATTTTCTTTGTTAATACCTATTGTAAATCATAAACTAAACATTTTGACATAAGTTGTAATTCAAATTTTCTTGAAAACGAGCATAATTTTTTATAATATTTATATTATAAAACAAATAATATTAAAAAGTATTTGAAATAATAATTTTATTATTGTTTATGGTTCTTTCAACAAAAATAAGTTTGTAAAAAAAAATATACAAATTTTTATAATTATTATTTATAATATAATAAAATTTGTTTATATTAAATTTACCGCTTACAAATTTAAATTATCATAAACATTAACAAACATTTAATATTACAACAAATTTCTTTTGTTCATTAAATATAATATAAAACAAAAAACATTTATAGTATACATATTAAAAAAATAGTTTTACAATAGCAATACTATATTATTTATAGCAGTTCTTATAATCAACTCTTACTTTTTATCAATTACTAATCAAAACGGAACAATTTATTACATAGTTTTTGATGAATTCAACAGTTTATATTCATAATTTCTTAAAATAATAATTTTTATTTTTTTCACAAATTACGTGTTTTAAACAACGATATGTTTTGAATATGTAATATGTATTTTAAACCAGAAACAATATAGTATGTATTTCACTAACTATTAAAATTAGCTTCAACAATGAAAAATATTTAACATTTTATTCTAAATCAATTCAGTACAAAATTGAATAAAAAGAGAGCTTAGCTATTCACAAAATCCAAGAGAGCTAAAAATATAAATAGTAAGACACTGTTAGGTATAGTTAATTTTACAGGTAGCATTCAAAAATAAATATAAAAAAAAAACATTTTTATTGATTTTCTATACAAGCTAATTAATCCAATCACATTACAATAAACCTAAAAATCAATGACTTTTAAACGTAACAGTATTTTTACCTTTTTTTATTTTTCATTCAAGAACATTTTTTTATTAAAATATAATATTTCTAAATTATATAAACTATATATTTTATAGTATCAGTCTATTTAACTATAAAGGACAATTTTAATGAAAAACTTATAGTTATCTTATATTAATATATTTAATAACAATTTGTATAAAAAAATATTTATTTATGATAAAATATTTGAAATTTGATTAACTATCTCGTTAAAAAAATTTAAAATCAGATGATCATAATAAATAATAATTTAAACTTAAAAAATAAAAATGCAACTGCTGAACAAGTTGAAGATCTTAATAAATTAATAGTTACACAAAAGCTAGGATTGTAATTTATAATTAACCAATATATTACTGCCTTTTGAAATATATTGAAATTTCATAAATTATATTTAAATTATACATGAAAATAATTTGTGGAACAGTCATTATAAATAATAAAAGAGGTAGTCGATTAAGTTATAATTGACCTTCTGTTCATTGAAACATAATAAGTACTAATAGTGGTTTCCAATAAAGTAAAATAAGTTGGATAAATAAAAAGGAAATATATGATACAAATTAAAATGTCAAAACTAAAATAAAATATCTTTCATTATAAAAAAATAATAAAATAAAAATATGGATTGCATACAAGTGAAATATTATTTAAAATTTTTAGTAATTATTGTTAATATAATATTTAATTTGGTTGCTGTAAACTCAAACAATTTGATTTATTACTTTCTTTGACATCTGTAGGTATTACTGCAGGTTGTGAGATTGGAGTGAATTTTTCATGGAATTTTTTTTTAAATAGAGGAATTGGATAATCCATACAAGGTTTTGTTTCCAACAAGCTTAATAAATGCTGCGGCTGCTGCTGTTGTTGTTGTTGTTGATTATCAAGAAAATCAATATTTGGGATTATACTACTTTTAAATTTGATTTTTGTAACTAATTTACGATCATAGTTTGCACTGAAAAACAAAAAAAATAAATATATGATCTGCAAAATAATAGATTTATAATACCTAATAATCAATTTACAAAAATATACATTTGATAGTATAATTAATATACCACTTAGGTTCAGGTACTGCTAAAACAGTGTTTAAAATAGTTTGCTTCTGATTCAGGAGTTCACGTTTTTCTTCTTCAAGCTCATCACGCTTGCCTCGTAATTCTGATAAACGACCATTAATTTGTGCTAAAGATAATTTATTTTCTTGTATTCTTAATTCTTCTTCGTGTTTCTTTTTTCTCAAAAGTTCAGCATCAATTTCAGCTAAACAACAAGAAAAAAACATATTATTATTATACCTATATATTGTTTTTCATTTGTATATAGCTATTCATTGTTAAGGACTATAAGAGGGACTATATAATTACTTATATTGTATTTTCTCTTAAAATAATATTAATCTTTTCTGTCAACAATGTAGATGTAGTGCTACAAATACTTAAGCGTTAACAACCAATTTCTGCCAAACAAATATCATCTAAATGATACAGATTAAAAACAAGAATATCTCAAAAATTAAAATTCATTTTACTATTAAGTGTTTCTATTATCCTAGTACCTAATGGAAATTAAAAATTTGATGAAAATAAAACCCTAGTCCAATAGGTATTACTAGTAAAGTTATATTAGTGTGACTACACAAAAATATACGTATTTGCTCTCGAGAATTTTAAACGATCGAACATCGAATGCCTGCAATTCATATTTTAGCATACACGTCCGTGTTTGTAATTAATCAATCAGATCAATATATTATCGTGTGCGTGAAATTTGACGAGAGACTAGATTAATAAATCGAAAACGCACCTTGTTTGTCCTTCTCTCGGCGCGATAAAATGTGCGCGCGTA
The DNA here is from genome assembly GCA_009835225.1 of Aphis craccivora. Lineage (NCBI taxonomy): Eukaryota > Metazoa > Arthropoda > Insecta > Hemiptera > Aphididae > Aphis > Aphis craccivora. The sequence goes on along the minus strand of VUJU01000718.1, from coordinate 44,314 downwards.
ACGATTTCCACATTCTTTTATTTCGCATCTTGCAGGTATATCTGTTCATGACGCTGATCGGATTTCCTTTGACCACAACTGAAGCGGAGTCGTCGAACGCCATTGTAGCGCCGAATTACAGAACAAACGTTACCGGGCCCGCGTGCTCGAGTCTCGTGTTCCTTACGACCGCTGAGAGGTATGGCGGCGAAAACGATAACACGATCGCTCAGACGAGTTCGCTCTTACACGGGACGACTAAAAATGTCGGCCGTTAAGTGCCGAGAGCGGTTTGTCTTGGCACTGGAGTGACGGAGGCGGCGGTAGTGTGTAAGTGTTGCGTTATGCATGTCACGAGACGTCGAAAAATGCCGACAAAATCCGAAGACGACGACGACGACGAGTCTGAAACGACGATCGAGCGCTGTGCCGTCGGCTGCCGATTGAATAATCGCTATCGGTACTGACAGAGCACACTCGAACGATCGATCGGTTTAGCGGGCGACGTAACGAAATAATAAGTGTGAATAATTATAATACCGCTTGCTCGTTGAAAATTAGTGTATACTGTACGCCGCGTCGCGACGTTTTATCGACAGCGGTCAGCGATTGGTAGTGGTGGCGAAGCGCTTCGTCGGCTTCCGATCGATCGGCGCAGTGTTCTCGTGATTGGCGGCAACGGACAAACGGCACGGCGTCGGCTGTCGAAGTGATCGGAGTCGTTGCGGCGATCGACTTCGTTCGAACGAGACGAGATTCACGATTGGCGCGACTCGCCAGTGGCAAAGGGCAAAATGCGCGCGTTATCAACCGTCATTGCGGAAATCGTCGTGCAGTTGTTACCGCATAGACGGTTTTATAATATGCTCTTTGGTAACAATGTTTTTATCACTCGACAGACGTGGTCGTCCGAGCGTAGGTATGCTCGATAAAAATAAAATATCATGGTTCGATAGCGTGCGCACAGGACGTCTCCGTGAGGTTACTTATAGTCGCGGTAATCGCTGATAAAAGAATACGCGCCAGTGTCGTAGTAGTTGATCCGATGTCAGTAACCGCAGCAGCTGTCCCGTAGCCGTTCTGGGCTCTGGCTATTATAATAATATTATTATGGTAACTGGCGTTCCGACAATGTCAGTACAATGGTTTGAGGAATCTGATTTTATGACATGACCATAGATAATAATATTAATGATATTATTATTATCTATGGACATGACGACCTACGGTATTCAGATAAAGAATATTATTATAAAGTTATCTATATCGTTATAAAATTTATAAGCGCCAAAAATCAGATAATATAATTTGAGTTATTATCATTCGTCACTTCGTCAGTAGTCAGTGTTTTGTACCTCAGAGTAAGTAGTACTCACCATTACGCTACACCGGCATTTGTCATCTCCTTCTTACGAGTGCGTAACGTTGTAAATTTACAGTTTACACTCAAGCTTCGGAAGATCACTTTTAACTCCGTTAATTTAAAAATTAGAGTGGACAGACCTATTATGCAACTGGACGGTAAGAACATTATCTGTGTTTGCGTGTTGTTTTTTTTACGATTGTTAAGTTTTTAAGCGAGCTATGAGTATTTTTAATTTACGTCATATCATATACTATATGCATAACTTGTTAAAAAATTGAACTACCTATCGTAAAAAACCGACATACAAACACAGATAATGTTGTCATTAACAAATTTCGTAATAAATTGACCACGTTACGGACTTGTAAGACAGACACAACACATGCGGGTGTTGCGTCCTCTTAAACAAATATCTAAGAAAGTTGTTTTCATAAAAAACAATGAATCATTCGAATCTAAAACGGTGATTGAGCTGTGTTGATCTGACACTGTTTCGGTTACATCGTGACTTGTAAGTTATTTCGAAAACATTGAATTTAAAGTAAATAATACATTTCACTCTTATTTAAAATATTTATATCATGGGTATTGGGTGTATAAGTGATTTTGAATCAAGGTATACCTTGTATTTTTAATGATATTATTACAATAATTCAAATTAGGTATCAATAACAAAACGAGTGGCCGTGGTTTTTTTAACTGTTTCAACAAAATGATTGAAATATGTAGGTTTCTGAGTTTAAATTAGTATCGTGTATTAAAGTGTAGACTTCAGTTTCAAATTATTGTTAGAAAATGTATTTTGTTCATATAGTTTGAAACTAATCTTACATAATATAATTACTAAAACTATCATAAATACTCAAGATAAGTTAACATTGTTAGCTATACATGAAATGAAGTCTATAATATCAGTAAATAATATATATTTTATATTATACTTTGTACCAGTTTTGAATAGTATTCCGATTAAAGTTTTTGGAATACAGTATACAAAATTACAAATAAACATAATGTATAAAACAGGTATCGATTATCACATCTTGTCATAAAATAAGGAATACTATATCTAGTCTATAGCTTTTGTTTGTAGAAGTAAACAAACAATCTTAAGTTAATAGTCATTATCCTGTAAAAATGTTAATACAAAAAATTGTACTAACCACAAACTATTTTATATCTTCACTTGTCAAATATTATAGAAATTCATAATTAAATATCTTACAGGGAGTGGACCAATCTGTCCTTGTACAGTGTACATATCCATCATTTTGATGGCCTGCCCTTCTAAGGAACATTAATATGTCCCCATCAACATTCAATATTCGAATATGCTGACAAATTGTTTGTGTTATAATGAATCTTTCTTGTCTCTAATCTGAACATTTTACAATTGTCTTTATACCTAAATTTCATATTTTCTTCATAAAAATATCAATATAAACCATAAATGTAACTATATTCTTTGATTTCCCTAGGAATGTTATTACTGATAGTTACTAATATTAAATTATACACTTGTTTGAATACTAAATTCAAAATAAAGTACCTACCGTATAATTTTGTTGTGCATGATGTAATTCAACATAACACTGATTTTTAATCAGGTTCAATTTCTCTATAACAAGCAAAATATACTAATGATTATTATAGAAAAATAATATTAATAGGAAATCTCATGTATAAAATCCCATATATTAGATGGTTTTGACATTTTTGTCAATAAAGTTGAGTGGAAAAATTCCAAAAAAACTTAAAATCCTAGGACCGTACTTGAGACAGCCTTTATCTATCGGCATATCCAATGAGTAAAGTTCTCAATGTCCGGAAACTGTTAAACATAATTAATGATAGTCATGAAACCATCATTAATGTCATGTCTCGGACGATCTGGATGGCCTCTGTGTGCAGGTAAATGTGGTAGAGCTAATACCTAAAATTGTGAAATAAAATACAGGAAAACGACTGTAATTTAAAAGCTCAGTTAAGCAATAATGCTTATACAATCATTCTCAAAACTAGAGTTATTTTTAAACAGATGATACACACAATTCATCTTTCGTTTACTGTGTCTTATAACCGCCTGTGAAATGAAATTCATATACATTTAAAGATTGTGTTAAAAATGCCATTTAAAGTTTGTATTCTTTTTACTTATTTATGCTTACTTGACAATAGTGAAACCAGCGATCCATTAATTTACTTTCAGGTATTATGGTTTGGACCGGAATTCATCAATGGAGTTTCAAAATTGGTTATTATGCATAGTTTTGCGTAATTCAATGGCAGCAAGTTGCGTACAACATTCAAAAGTGCTTTGTAGCTTTCCTGGTTCATTGAAATCAGAAATGCATATATCATTGGGAATGACTGCAAAGTACAAGGTATACATTTATTAATAAAGTTTTGTAATTGATAATTTAGATTAAAACTATCTATCTTATCTAATTCTACTTACTACACTTCTGTACACTATCTGGAATGTGAAAAAAGTGCCTTTTTTATGTTCTGGTGGACTTTTAGGAACCGTTTTAAATGTACTATCAAACCCGGCAACAACAACAGTGCCCAATTCTGCTCGATACCTCTCTATCGTTTCAGTATTGGCAAATACAACACCTACTTGATTTCCATTAACTATCAAATTCACTTTGGAAAAATCTGTGTTTTATAAAATTTGTAAGTTTAACTTTATGCTTTTATTATTAAAATATGAATATATATATATATATATTTTTTTTTTGCCTAGTTGGATGTATTCGAATTGTGTGACTGTACTTTCTGTGGATAGGATCACTTAATATTTATACTAAATGATTTAGTGAGCTAGGAAGAGGAGGTCGCCTACAATGTCGCTGCCTTTTAACTCAATGTTCTGTTTGCAGACATGTATAGTGTTCTGCTACTTCCGGGTGACTAACAATTTCAATTAAGAGCATTAAGAACAATGAAATGTATTATTGTTTCATTGTTAAACATACTTAACAATTTCTTGATTGTACACTAGTCTAACAGAAGAGGATAAATTTCCAGGTGAAAGGACTCTTTTGGAAACCGCTTCTTTAATGAATGCTAATGGCTTATTAATAATTTCAGGGTGATGGTCATGCAATCGATTTAATGACAAGTTACCTGGATTGTTTAATTTGACACTAGCTGAGGCAGGGTTAAATGGCCAATCATTATGATTTTTTCTGTGGCAAACTAAATACCTTTAAGAACATAAAAGTGTAAGGTGGTTATTTCATTTGTAGTATTAGTAATAATTAATGTTAATTTCTAATCATAGTTTTCATCAGGTATAATTCAGGTACTTACAAACAGTTTCGTACAATACTTTTTTAATAGTACCTAAAGTTCAAGTTATCCACATAAACTAGAGACCCAACCTGAACTCCGGGAATTATGGTATAAATCTCGGGATTTTGGTCTACTAGAACTGTGACATATGTATAATGTAAGTATTAATTATTATTACACAATTTTAAACTAAGAAACTAAAAGTTACAATAAATAGTATTATTAAAATGTTATTGAGCAAACCCAAATATTATAGTACAAAACTTATTTTTAATGAACTTGATGTGCAAAATTTTGTTTAAATATTTTATTTCAATGTATTATTACTATTATTTAAACATAAGCATTTATTGACCAATGTAAATCATGATTATAATACCAGATATAAATGTAATATTAATATTGTTTCAAATAGTAATATAACTTTTGGTTCTCATTGTACTTTAAATTTAGGATCAAATTTATGTAAAAAATTGAGTATTAATTTATTTAACTTTAAAAGTGTTAAGGATTTTAAATTTTTTTTTGCATAATCTTAATTTCGATATTATTTAAACATATCTTAAATCGTATTTTGTTAAGTTTTTATACCTTGCTTAATCTTAATTTATGTTTATTCTTTCTGACTTTTTGGCATAATAACATGTTTACTTAAACTTAAATTATAATCTCGACTCTACTCTCCCAACACAAGCTATGCTTACAAGAAGTGTTGCATAATGTCTATTGTTTTATTTTCTATAATGTATTGTATTCTTATTTGCAAAAATAAACTATTATTATTATTTACTATTATTTAAAAAAAAAAAACTTAGAACTTAGTGAACAAGTAATCTTTCTTTAATTCTTTGTGACTTTTTAGTGCAATGAAGTATGATATGTAGTTATAATTATAACAATATTAATAACATGAATATTTAAAAATAAAACTAATTTTTTTTAGATGACGTTAGAGAGGTTCAAAATAATTTAACAAATTCACCATCATTTTCCTTGTCGGACAAGATCTCATCATCAGAATTACTGCCTATTGATATTGCATCTTCGTCAATGTTTAGATATAAAACTAAAAACAGTGAAATTCGTTAAATTAGTTTATGATACTAACATGTTGTATATAATGAAGTTAGTAGTAATTAAATGTAAATGTACCTATAATCATGATCTTTTAAGTGAGAAGGTGTGTATGCTTGTTGAACATTCATTTTTATAATTAAGCACATTTTAAATATTTTTCCTTTCAATAAACATTTGTTGAATGTAAAGCAAATCATAAAACAGAAAAAGAAATAACCCAAAAACAATATTCACTATCTGTACAAATTGTGCAAATAAAAACATAAGATAAACTAAAAATAGAACTAAGTTTATATGATTAAATAGATAATTTTTATTATCAGAAATTATCAATATCCTGTTAAGTACAAAAAAACAGTAATTTATTGATCTGTATCTGTTTTTTCTTGAAATTAAAAATCATCTTTGTTTTAATAAATAGGAATTTAAACGTATATATTTTATTATTACCTCACTGAACATGTTAGTTCCAGAGTGTTAGTTTAGACCCAAGAGTTCACAATCTGAAATACAAATTCATTAAATAGATAATTACTATAATTATTAAATAATTATAAAACACATTTCTGACATAACTAAAATATCAATATTAATAAACACATATTTTTTTTAGTATTGTGTAACATTTATGTAACTTAATAATACAATATAAACGGAAGCTTTAAAAAATAATAATTTGTTTATCTGGCAGCACATTCATATTGTCCTAGAAGTATTTTTGTGGTATCAAGTCCTTTTTGAGAAGTGTTTATTGTTTATTATAGTTGTTTCATACATACTTCCTTTAGTAAAGAAATTATTAATTATATATTCTATTAATGCTTGATAAGTGTATCAAGCATAGTTAAATAGTACTTAAGAAAATATTGCTTACCTAAGTACTTTTTAACTAGGTTGAGCCAGTTAATGAAAATAATTAACAATAACATAACTATGTTAATCACAGTTCACTATGACAGGTTAAGTTAATTCAATTAAATTGCCTTCAGTTAAAAGTTATTTTTTTTAAAGCTACATTATTTTTAAGTCATAATAAGTGCCCTAATAATTTGATTTACACATTTACCAAGATATTAAACACTGTGCAAATATCAAATTATGATATATTTTTGAAAAAAATCTACCTAAATTGAAAAAAAAGATATGAGAGATCAGTATTGGCTCCATATTTTACGAAAATAAATTAACTGAATCAGTTAATAAAATTATCTTTTTGACAAGTTAATGGGCATTAACTTTTTCATCTGTTAGATTTTTAATTTTAACCAAGTATATATTTAACAATCCAAGTCTTGTAAAAGGTACTTTTTAAAATTATTCAAGTACAATTACTTATTTTGAAAAGTGTAGAATACGAGTTAAAAACATTAAAAAGTACAAAATATACTGAAAATGTTTGTGCGTAGGGATCTTTTATTTTCAAGGTTGATACTGTTTAAAAAGCAAAATTACAATTAATACTTATAAGTTATAACGTATCTAAATTTGTATAGTGTACCTATATGCAAATACAATATGCAGACTAAAGCCCCTTAGCCCCCTCTCAGATCCGCACATGACAATATGTATACCTACGTCATATACTAGCTATATATTTAACACTTCAATGAAAAATATGAATCGACATTAGACAATTTAGACAATCCAGCAGTTCAATGACACAGTGACAACTGATAACGGGAAATAAATAAAAGCTTATAGGTAAACACCGCGTTGGTTTTGGTATATTACAATATTATCACAGTTGAATAAAAATATTTTTATATAGGTATCTGTGAGTATTATACAGTACAGGCGTTCAGCTATAATCTACCGATATTTAAATTGTGCAATGTGACTTAAACAGCCTTTATCGATGGTGTATTGAAAATGGATGTGTTTTTGAGTATTGATAAATGTGCTATAATCTCATTTTCTTAAAAAAATAAAATACATTACTTTTTGATTATACATTAAATAATTCGTAATTAAAGACCTAGGTGTTTTTATCGATACAAAACTTTCATTCAATTGTCATGTTCATTATAATATAAGAAATAAACCTTATAAGAAACTTGGCTTAGTAAAACGATTGTGTAAAGATTTTTAGGATGAATTAGCACTAAAAACCCTGTACTTAACTCTAGTTCGTTCAAACTTTGACTATGCCTCTTTAACTCGGCGTACTAATAATATTATCCAAAACCATAGTCCATCTATTGTCCAGAATAACTTCTTAAGGTACCTATCATATAAATATCATTATAAAAGAACTCCCCATTCTGGGTATGATACTGCTTTTAATCTCTTTAGAACAATGCCCTACTATAACATAAAAATGTATATATACTAATATCTCAGTATATTAAATAATAAAATAAATATTAATACAATAAACAAATCCCAGAGTATAAATAATTGCACCTTCATACCTATAGGTAAGTTCTTCTACGACATTAAAATTTACAAATCACTGATAAAAAAAATGAAAAAAATAAATACATTTTCTTGTCAAACTGATGTTAAGAACAAGATAATTAAAACTTTTCAATATTTTTTTAAAAATTATTCTAGAATGATACCGCCAAATACAAATTTCAAATCGTCCAATTGGCGACCAGTCGCCAACGCTGATTTTTAGGCGCCAATATAGGTTTCAAACCCCCCAGCACAACAAACGTCAACGCACAGTGTAGCCTGTGAAACGCGAGGCCATGTCAGCCGCCGCCACCGCCGGACCAGCTCGTGTACCTCCGTCGACTCCGATATACCCCGCAACGACCGTGTCGCCACTCGCCGCCGAGCGTACCACTGACCACTGTGTCCGTGCCTGTCGATCCGTTCGCGTTACCGTGCCGATCGTGTTTATTTGAGTGTGAGTGTTTGCTCCATAAATCGATAAAACGCACGACGGTCTGCCCCGCGGCTGCACCACATGACAATTCTGTTGCTACACGCCTATCACTGCCTGTCAGCGACGTTAACGCCGGTCCAAGACGAGTCGACATCACCCACGGTAATAATTTGCTCGAGTATAAAATAAATGATATTATAATAGTACTACGCGCATATTATGTTGTCCGATACTGTTCCTAGTTACTCCTTACGTACTCACGTACACGTGTGTACGCAGGACCGGTTCAAGTATTTAAACACACCTAGGCAAACTTGAGTTTCGCCGCCCCTTAAATACTATAACAAACATTTTTTTTTTTATCTATGATATACAAACGTTAAATGTCACCATAGGCGTTGACCTATGTCGCCCACGCCTACCCCTTGAGCCGGGCCTGCGTGTACGGTAGACAGTAGGTACATCGGCTACACCGACCTGCAGGGTGTGTTATAATTTTAGAGTTATCACGGTCAAACGTTTATGTCGTTTATGATATTATGTTACCCTTCCACGACTAGTCCCCACGAAAATCGTCTTTATAGGTGGTAGGTAGTCGGTTTTTTTTATTTTTTCACCTCGTTTAGATGCAGTTGTGCTTGTTGTTGTGTATGTACGATTAATGTAGGTAGCATTAAGTTCTATAGTTTTAAAGTTTTAAATTGTTGCTCTAATCGATGTTTGTAGGTATATAGTAAAGTGGTATACATGCAAAGTACCTACCTTAATGGTACCTATATAATTTGCCAGTTAGGAAAGGCATCTTCCTGCTGGACGAGATAATTACAGTCGACTCTCGATAACTCGAAATTCAAGCAGGGGGGGGGAAATTCGACTTACCAAAAATGTTGAGTTATCAAAAACTTTTTAAAAGTATGTTTTTATTTTTAAATTGTTTACATTAAACAAATAATAATAATAATAATAATAAAATGTTTTCTTACATTCTTATTTTTCTGTCAAGACATTGTTGAACCCATTTTAATAAACAGAATTCTATATCAGAGTACTCTCCTAGTTTTATTTTTTTCCAAGTTGCCGGGTTTAAATAAAGTTAAAAATTTAAATTATAGATTTTTAAAATAATATCTTTATTTTTTTATTATTGTAGACAATGTACTCGCTGGAATTACAAAATCTTTGGCTATTTTAGGTTTTTTCTTTTCGCCTTTTTCGATAATTTTAAGGAAGTTCATTTTTCTGCAAGTGATAATGTTGTTAATTTTGAGCCATAATAACCACTATAATAACACTGTTATACCCACACGAACCTGGAATGTTAAACTCTGGAATTTAATACCTGGACTGTAAAAACCTGGACCGTAAAAGTATTAACTTTTAAGGGGTATTGGTAGGCCATAAATATTGTTTTAATAATATAATTATTTATTAATTAATATTTACAATTATTTATAATGTTTTTTTTTGGGATTTTTTTTCTTATTATTAAAAATAATCATATATTACAAATTAAAAATAAACATCATACAATTTATATAGTTTATCTACCTCCTATAAGCAAAGCTTGTGTTGAATGCAGCATGCAGAGATCTCTAATAATTAATAACTCGAGTTATTTTGGCGAATTTTGGTATACATTCAAAAACCTTCAATTTTTACTTCAAATTTTATTTTTATATAACAAAATGTAAGATTATAGGTATTTTAAATTCATAGAGCGCATAATATTAATATATAATATAAATATATTAATTTTTTAAGATGACCTAAATAAATTTTCTGTAAAAGACAATTTTGACAAAAATTACACTTTTGATCAAAAATAGTTTTAAATTTTATAATTTTTTAGATCTCGTACAATGATCATGTTGAATAGTATAGTTTCACAGGTCCATTTTAAGCATTTGAGAATAAATATTTTTGAAATAAAGCCCATAAACCAATAAAAAAAACTCCAAAATCTTCATAAAGTTATAAGGTAATATATTTTATCTTTATTAAGTATAATTTTACGAAATTATTTATCATGAATTCTAATATATGCAAGTAAGGTGTATGCTTATTTCAACCTATATTATAATAATTGTATATGGATATGATATGTGTGATTTGAATGTACTACTGGTGGCGTCCAGTTTGCTGTTTCCTATACTATTATCATTTTTAGGATATATAAGTATATTTTATAATCAAATTATGTTTTAATGTTTTAAATGTAAAAACAAACGTCTTATGAGTGAGCAAAACTACAAAAGTACTTACCTAGCTACCTAAGTAATGTATATTTCATATTAGATGTTCTGGGTACCCGGCAATTACTCGATAGCCGGGTACTCGATATCATATTTAAGACTCGGCTCTTACTCGGTACCCGGCGTAATACCTACATTTTTACCCGGCTATTACCTGGTACCCGGCGTAATACCTACATTTTTCCCCGACCATTACTTGGTACCCGGCGTAATACCTACATTTTTACCCGGCTCTTACTCGGTACTCGGCGAAATACTACATTTTTACTTGACTCATATCCAATGGCGAAAGCTGAAATCAGTGAAATCTATTTACAAATTTATGTATACCTATTATCTATAATTAATATTATAATGGGAGAAATCTAAAATTTTAGGGTAATAAATTATAATTTATTTTGGTACATATTAGAATAACTGAACCGATTTACAATTATAGCCAGTTGATTACAAACAAATCATGTTTTTCTTTTATGAATTACAAACATAAATCTCGTATTTACTGTCTTATGTTTATGTATAAATTATATGATAACAAATTGTTATAAGCAATCTGCAATCAAAACCCGTATTATTTATAAAATATAAATTATTACTGTACAAATATTCTTAATTATAATTTATAATTAATCAGTAATCAGTAATCACTTTACAGTCTAGTAGTCTACAGTGTCTACACTCTACAGCTAGTACAGTTGTAATACCTACTACCTATTGCTTGTTGGTTTTTTTGTTTTAATTGTTAAATCGATAGGTATTTTATAGGAATTATCATTATATTATTATCATTATTAATTATTAAGAGGACGCCTTACCTGCAAGTGTTATCTCTGTCTTATACACGCGTAAAATAGTTAAAAACTGTTTTGCGCGGGACAACTTTACTCCCTCGATATTTATATCAAAATTACCAAAATTTTAAATCGCATTGAAAAGAACTTAACCAGTGTCGTAGCGTTTTGATTTTTTTATAACACGAATACAATTAAAGTTATCGGTTTGAGAACTTTAGATTTTTTTCATTTAATTATTAAAAATTATTAGTTACCACTATCAAAAAAATTAAAACACCACGACACAGATAAAGTTCTTCTCAATGCGATTTAAAATTTTAGTAATTTTGATATAAATATGGAGGGAGTAAAGTTTTGCCGTGCAAAACAGTTTTTAACTATGTTACCCGTGTATAAGACAGAAACAACACATGCAGGTATGACGTCCTCTTAACTATAATATAATATCATTGTTATTCTTTGTTTTCATATATCTTATTTCGTCCAAATTGATAATTAAAATGTCTATTAAACCAATGTTAATATATTGTTTAGATTTTTTTGTTTATATAGGTATTAATTACCTACTTATAACAATCCTTGTTTTAAATTGTCAATTCATATAGCTATACAATTTGAACATGCCATAATGTTTTAACTACCAACCTATATATTTCTATATGAAAATATGTAAGTGTTTGTAGTTTTTGTTGAAAATTAAACTTTACATGCTTATATAAAAAAAAAAAAACATACCCATATATATTTATACAGCAGAGGTGTATAATGTATATATATAATTACCTACATACAATATCAATTCCATAATTTATTATTTTAATATTTTACCTTTAATAAATAAAAAAAATTATATTTTTTATGCTAACGCTGATTACATTTAAAAAATATATGTGTCAGGTACTCATACATGGCAAGATTTACCATTTATAATGAATGAATATATATAAGGCCATTCATTAATTCTGTTCTAAACTATAAGACAATTTTATTATTTATATTATATTATAATATCTCTTTATTAACATAATAATATATCATACTTAATTTTAAATGTAATTCTTCATAATTATCATAAACAGAATATATATTTTTATATTTTGCTAAATCCTAAGAAAGTCATTAAAATATTCGCTACATACTGTGCAACATTTAGAATATAGGAGGTTTAAACAATCACATGGAATTTTATGGCCACAAGGAATTAAAGCATGTGTCCTTTCAACGTCAGTGAATATTATACAATAAAAATTAGTTTATATGTGTAGTAAATTATTATGGAATATAGTAATAGAAATTTGGAAGTTATAAAAAGAGTTTTTAAGTAGTAAAAAAAAAGAAATCCATTCTATATATTTCTAAATTTATATTATTGCCATTCATCCACGTCGAATTGTCTTCATTTGGAGGTCTCTCCATTCAAATATTGACTAAAGCCAGTAAATATCTATTATATTTATTTTATACTTATAAAATATTTTTAATAAATTGTCTAAAAAGAAATAAATATTGAAAATATATTACAACCAATTTTATAAAATTTAGAAAATAGGTGCATTTACCTTTTTTATAATTTATATATAATTTTATTTTTTATGAATATTTAATATTTTTTGAAAATGTCCTTGTATTTTTTTATAGGGCAACGGGAAATAAATAATAATTTCCCACCAAAAAAAAAAAAAAATAAATTAATAAAATCTTGAAGGTTCTGTTTCAGTAATTCATTAGTCTCTACGCGCAAAAGCAAATGTCAATAAATCACTAAACTCAGAATATTGTATGCTAAATATTTCATTTTTTTTCTTTATTTAGCTTTTTTCCACGATTTAAAATATTATTATAATTTTTTTTTTTTTGTTTTATATTTTTCTAATGCCTATAAAGGATTAAAGAAAACCACTCTAATGGTATTAACTGTTGAATCAGTTACTTATGTCTAAATGTCTAATAAAATTTAAAACAATAATAAAAAAGTTTTCATTCATATTATGGTAAATATTATATTTTTGTATGCTTCTAAAGTGAATGATGAAAAAAAATGTTATTTAAAAAAAAAAAAAACGAAATAATATAATACGAATATAATTCGTTTCAAAACATTGAATGGTTGTATATACAACCCAATATACCTTATGTTAGGATAGCCGATATCGACGATATCTGTATCAACAATTTCATAATGATATTTACTTTTAATTTTGTAGCATTTTAAAGTGTGAACTTCTACAAATTCTATTCTATATTATATATTTTATAAAACTTGTAAGTCATATTATAGAACATAGGTGTTTATTTATATTTTATGTTCATAAATTATTACCTACTAAAACAAAATGCTGAATTAAATATAATCTTACAAATTATTCATTAATTTAAAATTGGGTTTAAACGAGAGCTGTAGGTAATAAGCTCATAAAATTAGGTATAAAACGCTTGATGTCAACTGTGTTAAATAAAAAATACTAGATTCATAAAAAAATCATAGAATTAAAATCAAAAAATTAAATTAAATAATACTTAAATTATTAATTTAGTGTTATAAAAAATGCAGCCTGTGATTTGTTTATACTTTGAAATTACCTTTATTATAGAATTATAAGTTATAGATTCATACATAACCTAAATAATATTTATACTTGTAAAATATATTATTTATAATAATATGAGCATGAAAAATTATAAACGCTATGTCACTATGGTTGGTGTACACAGGTGACTATACAAATAGTAAATAGGTACATACTCAAAAACTAAAATGAGTTTGGAAACTAATTTAGTCTTTAGGTATAGATAATACCTATGTATAGTATATAACACTTCATATTGCACAAATGAAAACAATTTTTTTTAAGTCCCCTATTAAACTGTTACTATTTTACTTTTTTCAAATATATTATTTATTATATTACATAATTATTTAATGTTCGTGTTTAATTTAAAGCAATTGTTTTAAGTTTAACAGGTTGACATAAATTTCTACGGTATGGCGGTCACAAAAATATGCTGTATAGGTGCTGGATATGTTGGAGGGCCCACATGCAGTGTAATAGCAATGCAGTGTCCACATATAAAAGTTACGGTTGTAGATATAAGTGCTCAACGTATATCTCAGTGGAACTCAGAAAAATTACCCATCTACGAGGTGATTAAAAATATTGAGTTGTATTTAAATTTTTCATATTTACATTCATTATAATTTTATTTATAGCCCGGACTAGATGATATCGTAAAAAAACAAAGAAATGTAAACTTATTTTTTTCTACTAACATCGAGGAATCTATCCAAGAAGCAGATTTAATTTTTATTTCTGTAAATACTCCAACAATGACATTTGGAGTAGGCAAAGTAAGTAGAGTATACATTTACCAATAAATATATCATAAAGTGTATACTCTGATATTTTATAATAGTTGTAGGTATCTGCAATGTGAATTGTAATTGAATAAGTTATGGTATTGCGGATGTGTATAAATTAAAATTTAAAATGCATTGGTTTGAAAAAGACTCTGAACCGATTAGTGTGTCAGCCTTCATATTTATTATCTAGGTATAACGTTATTATTTATTTTTAATACCTATTCATTTTTTTATAGAAAACAAATACCTACAAAACTGATAAGTAGGATGCACACTTAGCACAGCCAACAAGTATTTAACAAACCTCTCCTTCGTTTTTCGATAAAAAATAATGTCATCAAATAATTTAAAAATATAATACCTAGACGTATAACATCTATTGATGAAATTTAAATTTACATACCTATAAGGTATCTAAAATAAATTTACTACATGAATTTTTTCTTATAGGATAATAAAATGTAAATTTCGATGACACGTTGATCTTTTAGACTTATAGAGTAAAACCCATTATCAGCAAATTAAATGAAAAACGATTTATAAATCCAACTCAAGTTTAATTTGATCTTTAGTATGTTAATCGTATTGATTTTTATTGTATAATATAAAAATGTATTATATATTATAAGTGTACCTATACAATATTAAATATAAATGTTCTAATTTAAAATATAGTTTCAAGTTTCAATATATCGTATTTTTTATATAATTATTAAACAAAAGACTGGTAGATACATAGATATTAATCTTTTTTAAATATTTATTATAGGGACGTGCTGTCGATTTAACATATGTTGAAAACTCTGCTAGAACTATTGCCCAATTTTCAACTAGTGATAAAATTGTAGTGGAAAAAAGTACAGTACCGGTACGAGCAGCGGAAAGCATATTAAAAATTCTAAGTGCTAACGATAAGCCAAATGTAAAATTTCAAGTAAGTTAATAAATACATTATGTCATTATGTGTGTATATATATATTTAGTAGATGATTCAATGGTATATTTACTTTGATACTTTCAAAGTAAATATATAATAAATAACACAATTTATTTATACTATACCCTTCCAAAATTTTTTATCTTGTAAGAGCGAAACTTGAATATAACGTAGGTAATGAAAGTTATGACTAGATAATATGTAGCTATATGTTAATATAGGTAATATCTAACCCCGAGTTCTTGTCTGAAGGCGTCGCTGTTGAAAACCTATTAAATCCAGATAGAGTTATTATAGGACACGAAGAAACCGCCGATGGCTTATGGGCTTTTAAGCAGCTCAGTAAAGTCTATTTGAATTGGATACCCGAATCAAAAATCCTCAAAACAAACATTTGGTCTTCGGAACTAACCAAACTAGTAAATTCAAATTGTGTTATGTTTGTGATATAAATGTATAACATGGCATAATATTTATACTTACCAACATAATTATGATCATAGGCGGCTAATGCATTTCTCGCTGATCGGATTTCTAGCATAAACTCAATATCTGTAATATGTGAAGCGATTGGGGCAGATATTAGCGAGGTGGCTAAAGGCATAGGTCTCGATTCCAGAATTGGCCGACAATTTTTACAAGCGTCAGTCGGTAAATATTATTTGTGTGAATTTTTGCAGTTTTCTAATATTAAATTTGAAAACTTAAATTTATTTTGAAATGTTGGTCACATTTTGTCTAAAAACATAAATATGTTTAAAGGTTTCGGAGGCAGTTGTTTTCAAAAAGATTTACTTAGTTTAGTTTACATATGTGAATGCTTAAATCTTCCACGAGTAGCTGTTTATTGGCAACAAGTAACAATATTGTTCTATTTATAACACAATTATTTTATTTAAATACATAAAATAAAAATAATCTACAGGTACTAGACATGAATGTTTATCAAAAATCTCGATTTTCGAATAAAATTATTGAATCACTGTTTAATACGGTCACTGGTAAAAAAATTACAATGTTTGGATTCGCATTTAAAAAAGACACAGGTGATACTCGTGAGTCGCCTGCAATACACGTTGCTAAGACGTTACTCGACAAAGGAGCAAAACTTAATATATATGACCCGAAGGTGAGTTGAAATAATATTAGTTGTATGGACTATACTACTATAGTCAATTAGATGTATAATGTACAATTTTATAAAAGGAAAAATCAACATTTGACAAGGACGTTATTTATACAGTTTTTTTTCTTAAGATCGATATAAAATACTTACTGTTATTAATATTTTTATTATTCTCAGAATATACGTCTATCTTATTACTGTTCATGATTAAAATGGATCTATAATCCTAAAAGTTAAAACCATCAGGCATCAATGTCTCAAAATCTTAGTAAAATATTTAACAATATTTTGAACTATATCTTTTTTATTACAAATATTTTCAATACTTACAATTTTTGTTTGTCGTCCATCAAAAAAAAGAAAAATAATAATAATGTTAAATGGTAAAGTTGATAAGTCGAAAATATCATTTCCAAAAATATTATTTATCCACAAGCGTTACGTTAAATTGCATTAAGCAACCGAATTTAACACGGATGCATTTTGTACGGGTAACGAAGTGCACGGGGATAACTATAGAGTATAACATTTGTATTCATTTTACAAATTATTAAACGAGTTCGTTTTTAAATCAGTTGAATAATACAATGAAATAAAATAAAGAAATTTTATCTATCACAGTGTTTCTCAACCTTTTTAGTGTCGCGACCACCAAAATAGGTATAAAATATGTTAAATCGCTTCGCGACCTCCCTATGTATATTTAGTACAAATTTAAACAATAAAATATCATATCATTAACCAATTAATCAAAGGAAATCTACCATTTATAAATACTTTGTGTAGTGCCTAATTTAAACTTGTTAGGGTATAAGTATTTTTTTATTCTATAAAAAATTTTATATAAAAATATTTATTTTGTAAATTATCGTTTTATTATTTTTGACCTACGTGACCCCTAGTATAAAGTGATCGTGACCCTCAGGTTGTGAAACACTGATTTATCCGTTCTATCGGATCATTTGTACGGTACATAATATGATTATTAAAATAAATTATTGATCTTAGGTAGATCCAGAACAAATCAAAAAAGACCTCACGCATCCATATGTTTCTGATAATCCAGAAAATGTATTTAAGTTTATCGAAATTCACGATAATCCATACAGAGCTTCACACTCGACAGACGCTATTGTAATATGCACCGAATGGGACGAATTTGTGGTAATTATTTACGAGAAAATTATTTTATTTAAAGTATAATATCTATTTACATGTAGGTACTTATTCGATTTAATTATAATTTTGATAAATCGATCATTTTTTTTCTCTTAAGTCCATTATTACGATTTATACGCATACTTAAGTTATATTTTGTACTTACCTATAATTTTAAACATAATTATATAATATCTACTTTAAAATTAACACTCGATATTTATAAATGGTGGAATCGTATTATAATAATTATTGGTCCACTCTGAGAGATACACATAATTTTGCTAATATTGTATTAATATAATAATATTTAAAATGCACATTTATTTCTCAAGGAAAATATTATATTGAAATATCTACTATTATCTATTAAGATTAGGTATACTACTCAAGTAGTATTGTTTAAGATTTGTTATCAAAAAATGTATTATTATATTCTAGAACTTGGATTACGAAGAAATTTATAAATCCATGAAAAAACCAGCATTTATTTTTGATGGCCGCAAGATTCTGAATCACGAAACTTTGGCTACAATTGGGTTCCAAGTTCATACAATTGGAAAAGGTCACAAAACAATAAATATGTCTTCGGAACTAACCAAACTAGTAAATTCAAATTGTGTTATGTTTGTAATATAAATATATAACATGGTATAATACTATAATACTAGTACTTACCAACATAATTAATATGATCATAGGCGATTAATGCATTTCTCGCTCGACGGATTTCTAATATAAACTCAATGTCTGTAATATGTGAAGCGACTGGAGCAGATGTCAGTGAGGTGGCTAAAGGCATAGGTCTTGATTCCAGAATTGGCCGACAATTTTTACAAGCGTCAGTCGGTAAATATAGTTTGTGTGAATTTTTGCAGTTTTCTAATATTAAATTTGAAAACTTAAATTTATTTTGAAATGTTGGTCACATTTTGTCTAAAAACACAAATATGTTTAAAGGTTTCGGAGGCAGTTGTTTTCAAAAAGATTTACTTAGTTTAGTTTACATATGTGAATGCTTAAATCTTCCACGAGTAGCTGTTTATTGGCAACAAGTAACAATATTGTTCTATTTATAACACAATTATTTTATTTAAATACATAAAATAAAAATAATCTACAGGTACTAGACATGAATGTTTATCAAAAATCTCGATTTTCGAATAAAATTATTGAATCACTGTTTAATACGGTCACTGGTAAAAAAATTACAATGTTTGGATTCGCATTTAAAAAAGACACAGGTGATACTCGTGAGTCACCTGCAATACACGTTGCTAAGACATTACTCGACGGAGGAGCAAAACTTAATATATATGACCCGAAGGTGAGTTGAAATAACATTAGTTGTATGGACTACACTACTATAGTCAATTAGATGTATAATGTACAATTTTATAAAAGGAAAAATCATCATTTGACAAGGACGTTATTTATATAGTTTTCTTCTTAAGATCGATGTAAAATACTTACTGTTATTAATATTTTCATTATTCTCAGAATATACGTCTATACTCTATATTATTATTGTTCATGATTAAAATGGATCTATAATCCTAAAAACAACCAATGTTTTAAAATCTTAATAGAATGTTTAACAATATTTTTAGCTACATCTGATTTATTTCAATTTTTGTTTGTCGTCCATCAAAAATAATAATAATAATAATAATGTTAAATGGTAAAGTTTATAAGTCAAAAATATAATTTCCAAAAATATTATTTATTCACAAGCGTTACGTTAAATTGCATTAAGCAACCAAATTTAACACAGATGCATTTTATATGGGCAACAAAGTGCACGGGGATAACTAGATTCATTTGTATTCAATTTAAAAATTATTAAATGAGTTTGTTTTTAAATAAGTTGAATAATACAATGTAATAAAATAACGAAGTTTCATCTATCCGTTCTATAGGATCATTTGTATGGTGAATAATATGATTATTAAAATAAATTATTGATCTTAGGTGGATCCAGAACAAATCAAAAAAGACCTCACGCATCTATGCGTTACTGATAATCCAGAAAATGTAATTAAGTCTATCGAAATTCACGATAATCCATACAGAACTTCGCAATCGACACACGCTATTGTAATATGCACCGAATGGGACGAATTCGTGGTAATTATTTACGAGAAAATTATTTTATTTAAACTTTAAAGTATAATCTGAGCGCACGGCAGTGCGCCAGTCTAAGTTTCAGTAATGACAGTGTATCTTTACACGAACCAATTCGCCCAATTTTTCTAACCCATATATCTCTGTTTCTTCTTAAGGTTAACTTTTAAAATTTAAAGCACAGATTAATCTTAAGTAGCTTAGGACGCTGTAAGAATATGAACACTTAATATTGTGTCATTTCAAAATGAGAGGATGTCAAAATATGTAATATTCTTACTGACTGACTCACTCACTCACTCATCATCAAAATTATAAGACACTTTCCGTAAAGGTAGAAACGTGAATTGTAGGTTTTACAGTAACTAAAGGAAAAAATCTAAAAATTGAAATTTTTTCAAAATTATTGCCGCTTTAGAGAGTGTTTATCTAAACGTGTGAGGTGGCGCGCTTGGCAAGCATAAACGTTTTCTTTCAAATAGCGTTACAATATCAATATGGTAATAAGAAATTGTTTGTAGTTGACTTGTATATAGATTTATAAAACATTATAATGTTAAATTTATCTTATTCAAATACAAAATATAATATAACTATTCAAGAGAAAGAATAGTTAAGAAACAGAATATGTTAATAATATTCGTCAGTTTACGTACGAAAATTTTATGTGATAACGTTATAAGAAAACATTGATGAAATATTGTATACTTTTATGGATTGAATGAATTATTATCACTGCATTATCCTTATTTTGTATAAAATTAAGAAGGAGTTACCGAGTTACCGAAATAGCCACGGCCGTATCGTGATCGCAAAAAGAAAACACTTCGTCCACAATGCTAAAGCCCGCAAAAATAAATGATATCTCCAACAAAAACCAAACGGTGAAAAAAACCAAGTTCTAAACTGCTCCCTCCCAAAAAAGTTGGCGAGTATAGGCCATACGAAAAAATAAATAAAAAATTATAATTTTGATAAATCGATCATTTTTTTCTCTAAATTCCATTATTACGAATTATACGCACAATTAAGTTATATTTTGTACCTACCTATAATTTTAAACATAATTATGTAATATCAATTTTAAAATTAACACTTGATATTTAGAAATAGCGGAATTCGTATTATAATAATTATTGGTCTACTCAGAAAGAAACACATAATTTCGCTAATATTGTATCAATATAATAATATTTAAAATGTACATCTATTTCTCAAGGAATAGATTATTTTGAAATATCTACTATTAGGTATCTAAGATAATATCACTCAATTGGTAATGTTTAAAACACGCGGTTTAAGATATAGATAAGTGTATCTTAAACCGTGGTTTAAAATTTGTTATAAAATAATATATTATTATATTCCAGAACTTGGATTACGAAGAAATTTATAAACACATGATAAAACCAGCGTTTATTTTTGATGGTTGCAAGATTCTGAATCACAAAACTTTGGCTACAATTGGGTTCCAAGTTTATACAATTGGAAAATGTTGAATTTTAAAATGTATTTTAAATTTTGTCTTCCATTCAATCAGATAAATTAGGTAATCTTGCCACAACCAGAAAGTATCAATAAATATATTTATATTTTTTACTTTTATATTTTACAACTAAATATCTTGAACAAACTTTTAATTGACGTATACGTGGCCTTATATTTAATAACATAAGAAATTAATTACTAAAGATAAGTCAGGATATATTGTACCAATGTAAAATTTATATATTTGTATCTATTTTGAATTTTTATAATTATTGATGTATGAATACTTTTATTTATTACCTCTTAAAGAAAAAATAATTTTAAGCATGAAAACAAAAAGTATTATTAAATTAAATTATTATTATTTAAAAAGTATTATCTCTTCTAATTTGATTCTAACTAAATGTAATAAATGTATATTTTTTATCTTAAAATACTGAGTGATTGTATTAAAACAGTTTAATATTAATTAAATTTATTTACTAATCTAATAATTTATACTATAAAAGCAAGTCCTGATTTTTTGTCACGCATACAAATCCACATCGTTCATCGTATCGTCACAAAATCTTTTACTGTTATACCTGACAGTTTGCTGGAAGTTTTAGTACCTACCACTTTTGTTAGGGAACATGGCCAATATTTTGAAATTGTCAGATTATTACACAAATATGTTATTGGTATCTAAACCACACCATTTGGTGTGAAAACGAAACATGTCTAAACTGACTGTTTTTTTTTACTTTGTTATATACGTATAAAAAATATAAATACCACCTATCTAGTTAATCTTAGTTGTTTTAGTAGTGTACTAACACTAGTAAGTAATATAACTAATAATGTATCATGTATATGGGTAAATTTATGTTTGTGTAAGATCTTGAATAATATGGTCTAAAGCTCTAAAGGGTATTTTTCGTAAAAATTTACTTATTAAACAACTGTCTATTTGCTATGTTGCAACTGCAAATACATCAAACCCAGATCAATTGTCAATATATGCTATTGAAAGTTATAAACAAACATTAGAAAGTTTATATATCTAAATTTGTCCTTTTTTGTAGAAGTATATTTACCATTCTCAAATACCTTGGTACACAATCACACAGTTTTCTGTTATATGCAAAAAAACCATTTGGTAAATACCTAATATTATTTAAAAATATCCAGAATTTAAAAATTAAAAAGCGGGTAAGTGGGTACCGCTCTGCTGTACATAAGGTGTCGCGTGACTATTAAGTATATTGGTAACCTTACCTGTAAGAGTGTTAAATTTGAATTCAATGATAGGTATCATCGTATACGAAAAACGATTCTGAACGAAGATGATTTGTCAGCCTGGGATATAATTTTCAGTGGTTGATGAAAAAGCTGGTTTATGATTTAATGGCCTGAATACATCAAAATGTAAGTTCTTTTATAATTATTATAAGCTAAACTTATGATTTTGTATTTAATTTTCAACTTTTATCCACTTATGCAAAAATTTTTATGAATTATACCTACAAAACATTTTGCAAATATTCATGGTTTTGACGAATTTTTGTCAATATTTGAACTTCAAATGCTAATAAAAAAAAATTGTGCCTTGTATTCTTATAATTTTTTAATCACTATAAGAATAACTTATGAGAAAGTTTGTATTAAATTTTCAAGTATTTTGACTAGGCCAAAAAAATTTTATCGACACTTAAAAAAAAAATGTCCATAAAAATCGAAAATTTCAGTGGTCTATAAATAACTCAAAAACAGTCAAAATTATTTGAAAATTTAACTGTATATAGATAACACTAACATAAATATTTGGTGAAAATTATTTACAGTGATTAGTTTTTGAGTTATAAGTTATAACTTATCATATAAAAAAATCGATTTTGTCAAAAACCGATTTTGCATAAAAATTCTCGTTTTTCGTCACTGTTTTTTATTTTTCTCGATATTTTTGAAAACTGTTGGCAAATGTTTTTGACCTCTATAGTGCACCAAGGATATTATTCACTTTGCCATCGGAAACCATCCCTGAAGTTTGAAATTGAAGCATCATTTAAACTAGTTATGTTGTACACACACATAAAAAAAAAACAAAAAAAAAAAAAAAACAACCAACATCATTGTAAAATCAATACATTCATCACTTCGTTCAGAATCTAAAATCATGAATTTTAATGTTCAAATTGCATATGCCCTGCATAATTTTATTGACATTGAAATAATTTAACTTACTTTTCTACTGAAAGAACGGGTCTTTGTTAAATTACACTCATTACATTAAAATATATAAATATTGGAGAAGGTGGCACTGTGATTATTAAATATTAAATAAAACGATTGTAGTTTAGTATTATTATGTGAATGTATTTTACATTTTATAAACCTACTGATTGAATTTTTGTCTATATGCATTTAATTTATAAATTTTAAAAATTATTTATATACAATTTTTTTGAGTAAATGCTTTTTAAAATATAAATTGTTTAAAATTTAAATCATTAGAAAAACGTAGAATGGTAAAAATTCTTTATTAGATACATTATTAGTCATATTAAGGACTTAGGTTTTATTTATTATTTAATTTATTAAATAATTATTAAATTATTTTCTTAATAAGAATCAAAACATCATAGGTATATCTATAAGTATAAATATAAGTTAATATGAATTTTCTTTTTTAAAAATTACAATCTCGCCCAAATAGATTAATTTAAATCTCTCAGTAATAATATTAAATACTACTATAATGTCTAGTTAACCAATAAATCTAATAAGTTATAATATGCATTATTTTAATTTATACATTTTTGTAGCACTATTCTAATATTATCTTTATATTTCTAATATTATTATTATTATTTTATAATATTATTTCTAATATGTTCTTTATTATTCTAGGGCTTCGACTTAATATATAATAAATATTTAGTTAAGTTCCTTTTTTTATCAACTTTTAGCTTTTACCATTACATATTTAATTGAGCACATTGGTTTGATACTCATTGATAGTTACATTTTAGTGGAACTAACAGTTTTTTTAATTCTGTGTAAGTCGTAATAAGAGGCTGAGATATTTTACATATATTTAAAACTTAATAATTAATTAACAATAATTTATGTTTGAAAAATATTTTTTAATTGTTGCAAAATAAATTAAGTGTCAGAGACGTATTTAATAGAGAGTGTAAAGCTCAAGTCAAGATTATATGGTAAAGTAGAATAAGTCTGAACAACATAGATTCAAATTAATAGTTTTACAATTATAAATCACAAATTGTAAATATCACAAAAAGTAAAACTAATATGTTTTGAATTCATTTTAATTTAAATTTCCAGTATTATTCTGAATTATTTGGAAAAACAGAAAATTGAGAATTTTTAGGTGAAATTGATTTTGTTTTAACTCAAAAGTGAATTGTCTTGCAACCACTGATTCCAAATATCAATACTTATATTTTTTATACATATTGTTTTCAAAATATTTTGATTTTTTTCACAACCTTTTTAAAATTTAAAGTAGTTATACCTATAATCTTTAGTAGGTACATAATTTTTTTTAATGTTGATTAAAATTGTTAAAAACTTGAAATTTTAATCCTAGATATCTCATTGGTAGTTCGTACTAAAGTCCAAAAAAGCCCAGTATAAATTAATACAATTTTTAACAAATATTTGAAGTTTAAATTTTGATAAAATTGGATACATAAACGTAGTATAACAATTTAACCCAGTTATTTTTTTGTTCAAAGCAATATCATCTAGGTATATACATACATTTAACGCTATTAATACAAAATATATAGATTGTTAATAGGTATACAATAGTACAAAGAATAAAAAAAAAAATGTTCGTACAAACAATTTTATTTAGACAAACAAAATTATTACTCTTTTGTTTTAAGTACCTATACAAAAAACAGACACACAGGTAGGTAGGTATACATATATTTATTTATGAATAATGTGTGATTATATTATGATGTCAATTTTTCTTTTTTACAATACTGTAAGTAATTGGTTTTAAACGTAATGGTGAACGTGCTCTTAATACTACATAATTTCATTCTTACAATATAATGTAAGGTACCTAGGTATAATATTTTGAAATATCGATGTAATACAAACAGTTGTATATAAAATAATTATATTTATTTAATAGTATAGTTTCTAGTTTTGTGTACACATCTTGATTTCTTATAACAGGTAGGTATCTATAAAGTAGTCAATAATATATTAAGTTTACAAAGTATATTATATTAGTTAATCAATTATGTACAATACACCTATACCCGATAAGTCTAATATTGGGCAAAGAAGCTTATTAGGATCGAAATGAGCAGTAAAAAGGACGTCCAAAACATGTTTTACTCGTAATTTACACAATATGAACTGTACGTTTAAAAGAAAAAAAATGTGTGTAATTATTAAAAAACAAATTATAAATATACCTACTGCGATTTATGTCATAGATGGGTATAATAATAATTATCCACTTGTAAAACTATTACATTTTTTTATTTTCGAAAAAACAACAAAAATGGCATATAATTTATACAGTTAATATTATATAAAAGACAAAAGTTATAACCATTTTTTAAAATAATTATAATATGTCACGATTTTAAACGCACAATATTATATTATATAATAATGGTTACAAAAATAACAATTGTTAACGAATTCTGGTTATTATTTTTTTTGAACGAAGGAAATATACACTGAGATAGGTTTACATTCACCTCTAAAAGTTCTCAACGAGTTTTTAGTCTCTTATTGTGTAATAATAATAATTCGGATAAATCCTAAAACTTCTCCACCCTATACTTAATATATAACGACGTATAATATCATATCGACGAGTGTGCTCACGTGATGAGGTAACTTTTGTTATAAATATTTTGTACTAGTTTTTGCAGCATTACTACACTGCAGTCTAAAATATATATAATCCAATAAACCGAAACGAACCGCCAGACATACCTAATATACATATAAATCACAAATAAATTTTCCACAAAGGGGGGGGGGGTCTATGACACGATCAGAGACCAAAATAATTTTAAAAAATGACTCATATTCACGATTCCAAAGATATCATATTATTATTAGATATCTCATAGTTTGAAATTTGTGTGAACTGGACGCAGACTTGGGAAATAAAAACTATACAGTAGGTATAACGAGCATTCACGAGATGAACGTGAGCTGATGATGAACGGAAAGTCGTAAATCTCATTGTTAAGTATATATATAATACATAATATTATATTATATGTAAGTCGAATCGAAAATAATAATAATAATAAAAAAAAAAAACAATAATTCAAAACCGTCGTCCGCCCGCGTTTCAAACGTCAATCGGATGCGTTATATGACTAATACGCGAACTCGATCCACTACAACTTTATACACATATTATTACGATATTTTATATTATTGTCTAAAGGCAAACGGTCCACGACCGTCATTTCTCTTATAGGTAAACACTATATTATCGAATTGTTCGTCGGGTCATCTGTTCGAGTTCCCTCCACCGCCTGCGATCATCAACAACGAGTTCATCAGTCCCGACGACCCGAGACTTCCCAAGCTCGAGGCCGACATCGACGGAAATCCTCCGGTACCGGAACACTTTTGCTGGTTTCCGCCACCGAATTCGGGGGCACCGGCTCCCGACTGAGCCGGTGGAGCAAGCAGTTTTCTGCGCATTTGCTCGTCGAGTAGAGCTTGCATATCCATCTGAAACCGTATACAACAATTATAATAATCAATTCATAGACATGTTCCTACGACACATTTATCTATACATAAGGATAGTTAATCCGTTCGACTTGCTATACTAATTTTCCAAGTCGACAATTGCTATTTTGAAGTACCTAATCATTTATTTATAAAAGTAAAAGTTCAAAGTGTATAATATTATACATGTCATGCGTCAGCATTAACGTATTGACACCGGACATAATATTAACGAAAACAAATCCAATTGTTTTTTACCACTTTTTATAATTGTGTGGTGTTTTAAGTTTTTTAATGACAGCCTATGGTTTTCGATTTCATTTCAGAAACCTTACTCATCATACTTTTGTTTTTTAAATACTTTCATATAAAAATATCGAATACCGTAATAATATACTATTAATATTTTCGCCTAGCTTTTATTAGTATTATACTAATAAAAGTTACTATTTTATTTATATGTACCTATATTATTATTTTAAGTTTAGATGAGTGGAGTAAAATTTATAGAAGTACCTTGCAAAATTGTGTTCCATCTGCGGACTACAGATCATGCAACATTTTAAAATGCATTATCAATATAATAAAATAAACATTTTGCTAAAATATCCGATATTTATACTTTATATACGTGGAAAAATTGTGTTAATTTAGTAAAGTGCTCTATACTTTCGATTATAAAATGAAACATATTATAGGTGATAATCAAGAAGTCAACAATTTAAAAACATAAAAAATGCGTGCAACGCAATTAGACTTTTTTTTAAAATTTTTATTAGTAGATATTATTTATGGAAATTATACGATTTTACAACTATTCAAACAGAATAGTACATTAACCCATTCAATTTATATCTTGGCACTATCGAGATTTAAAAAAATAAAACAGTGGTCTAAAAATCATATTTTTATTCTATATGATATTATAGTTTTCGCATCACTGTATTTCATTAATCTCAATGATTCCAAAATGCCAATTGATGAACTGGGTTATAGGTTATGCACGCCGTTATACGGGGTTTTTATATAATGTCAACTGAAATTGTCGTTAAAAAATCAGTGCGATTTCGGGGCGGTAAATGTTATGATATTTGTTGAAGTAGGTACGGACCTGCCACTGTTCTAATTGTTGACTGAGTTCCACCTTCTGTCCGATGGCCTCCATCAGCTGACCGTTGGCCTGCAGCACGTCCACACGGGTCCGGGCCAGCTGTACCTGCACTGCGTTTTTCCGCCTCACCGCTCCGTCCCGCTGTTCCCACGCTTTCCTCAACAGTTCCGGGATCAAAGAC
Source organism: Aphis craccivora (assembly GCA_009835225.1). NCBI lineage: Eukaryota > Metazoa > Arthropoda > Insecta > Hemiptera > Aphididae > Aphis > Aphis craccivora. Next base: position 15,500 of record VUJU01000718.1, on the reverse strand, counting down.
GCGTCCTTCTCGTCGGTGCCGGATCCGGAAGTGTCGTCGGCGGGTTCTCCGCTGCCCGCATCGCCGCATCGGGCGCACTTAATCCGCATCGCGTCCATTTTGTCCCGCACCGCCAGATCACGTTCCTCGCGAGCCGCCTGCAGTTCCGCGTCTCTCACGGACAACTTTGTGTACAAAAACAAAAGTTTTTAGGAAATCAATACAATATATAATATAGGGAAAACGAGACTGCACTTGTGTGCGTGTATATAATTAATGTTCATAATAGATCTATCAGAGGTAAACAGACGGCGAGCACATGCAGTAACGGCTAAAAATATATGGTTATATAGAATAGAATGTGGTCATATTATACAACATATTATATGTATAGACTTTAAAAGAATGAGAGGACTAAGTTTAAAATTTTTTTTATTATTTTAGCTTCAAACAATGTTCATGGTTATTATACATAGTGGCTGATTTGCTAAAATGCTTTGCTTTGTTTAGAAGCTAATAATTATTGTTATTATTATTATTATGCTAATTATATTATTATATTATATTATTATCTACAGAGTACAACGTGAAACTCAATTTACTGGTTTTTTTTTTAAACGCATTTGTATTTATTTGACATAATTGTTTTGGTTTCTCTGTGACATGCTATAATAATAAGCCAACCCATCATTTATTCTATTCTATCCGTACGAGATATGGTTCGGCTACCTTGGCTGGGTAAACTATAATTTTTATAATTTTACTTACATTACTTAAAATACGTAAATGTACATAATGTTGTGTTGTATTTACATTTTAAATATCCCGTGTTTATTTGATCAGAATCGACGTATTGACCGTTTGAGTATTTTTTTTTTTTTTTGCTATTTGTGTTATTTAAAATCCTTTATCACTGACGGTAGTCACAATACATTCGAAGGTCTACTTTATATTACCACCACAAACGCGTGCAAGTAATTTATACATTATAAGTCTCTTGTTTTCTCCGACTATCTAAACGGGATCCGTCACTTATTACATCGGAGGATACGGGTACGCGCCACTGAATCGAGTTATATTTTCACTTTTTAGTTTGTTGGAGTGCAGCCTTTTTTATTATTATTTTTTTTTTAGCGTTGGTTTTCTTGTGGTTTAGATACAGTCTCATCACATCACTTTGTGAGCGCAGTGAGTGACGAACGCTCAAAATACCTTCCCGTCGCGACCGTATTCGCGTAAAAGCTAATATACAATTACGTACTACCTATTATTTATTTATGATTTATATCTCTACAAAACATCTTGTTGTCATACGGTTCTACTATGCTACACGTTTTCCGTGTTATCATATTATTATCCAAGTACCAAGATTGACGATTACAATGGAAAGCGTGTCTCCTCCAATGTCATATAACATTTAAAATATAAAAATTAATCTCTCCCCCCCCCTGCACTCGCGCACGTTTAAAAACTACTCGTATTAACAACTGAATGATTCGAATGCACAATGACCACACCTTAATCAGACCATGAATGCGCGAGGCTGTATTGCATTATGCACGATTCGAATTGTAGGTTCGCAAAATATCGTATATACACTGCAAATAAATTATATTGCTGTTTTCGAGAACGAAATATATGAAAGTGCTGCAGTGTTTGGGTAAATCGCCTTTCATAATAATAACTCAGAACTTGGGCGAAAACTTGTTTTCGAGCTTTTTACGACTACTTTTTACTGTGAAAACCACCACCTCCTCTGCTGCAGCAGTAACTATGTATACGTACCTCGCACGTGAGCTCGGCCACCCGACCGTCCCGGTTGCGGACCAGCTCCGCCAGGTCGACGGCTCCCGTGGTCTTGACGCCGGCCGCAGCGCTACCGTCACCGCCGCCACAGCCCATCAGCTTTAGAAGTCGGTACCTGGTGCTGGCCGACAACTCCGGCGAAACGGCGTCCGCGTGGCCGGCCCGACGCTCGAGCGCGTCGCACAGACGGGTCACCAACCGTTCGGCGTCCGCCCCGAAGTCGTTTAGGTGGTCGTCGGACCGTCGATCCGCCGTCGTCAGGTCCACGTCGACCATCTGCGCCGGCTGGGGGCGACCGGCCGACTGCGTGCTGGCCGCCTCGGCTTGTTCCAGCTCGGCCAACAGCGACATCGGTTGCGATTCGGTCCCGCCGGAGCCGTTCGGCCCGCGGGACGCCGCCGCCACACCGCCGGCTTGACCGCTGCACGAAGCGCACTTCGCGCCTCGTCCTCTCCAATCGCCCGACAGCGCGTCGTCCAACTGCTTGGCCAACATTGCCGACTGTACAGAAAAAACGCGTGCGATACGCAAAATAGGTATTAGAAGTATTACGTGTTTTTTTTAGTAGACATGTCACACTTATTAGACGTGTGCAAAAAAATATAGGTGTGTACACGATATTATAATATTATTATGACAAAACAAAGAACAATCTAAATAAACGTCGTAATAATATGTGTTTGGAAGCGGATTTTCTTGTTACCTCCGTAGTTTTCCGTGACCGTAGATCGGATAGATACCATAATATCTATTAATGGAACTTTAAGTGCAGTTTAGAATTATATAGGTATAGTTCAAATGATTTTAAAACCGTTTATTTTTTTGATTACACGATATTGCGTTTTGATACTTACGCAATGCCTCATACCTGCTCTAACCAAGTCATTATTTTACTGAATTAAAAATAAATAAATGAAAAACAACTGTTGAAAATAACGGTCATTTAAATTTTTTTTCTAGTTTTATCAAAAATTTGTTTGAATAGCTCCTTAAATGTAAGCCATAATAAATCAAACTGCCATTTTATTCACATGATGATGGGCTCCCACTATTTGTTTTTTCTGGTCTATTATATAGTAGCAAACGAAAGTTCAGCAGAAACATATGATACTTGCTTAAACATTAGAGTGAACATTAATAAGCTTTTATCAATCTTAAAGATAATTATTTACATGTCTAGTGTCTACAATAAATCAGAATTTTTAATTTTAATATTTTATGCACAGTTGCGTATTTTGCATAAAAACTTTAAGTAGGTATTGTAAAAAGTCAATGTATATGAACATAGATAATGTGAACTTCAACATTTCAATAATAGATAAATTCAAACTATAATTTTAAAAATTTTAAATCTATATAATAATACAAGATTAGGTATAATATTCTGCAAAACGTAAATTGATTATTTGTGTTTGGGACAAAGTGAGAAATCAAATATTGTGTAGACTTTATTTTAACGTTATGTTAATTTTTTAACTCTAGATATTAGAATTAAAAAAAATCTAAAATGTTTGCTACAAAATACTTTGCAGTGTTTCATGATTATAACAAATTTTGTAAAAATTTTATCTTTAAATGGTTATAAAAAAATGATAACCTAACCATGTATTATCAATATTTTTTGATTGTATAAGAATATTTTATATGGAAACTTTGTGTTTATACTTTATTTTCAATCAAAAATTTAAAATACCTAAATAGGACTAAAGCAGTCAAAATTTAAAGTTATATTATTTCTAATAAATGCTAATCTGGTAAATATTACAAATCTCTTCTGTTTTTCATTTTTGAATCACAACGAAAATCAAAATTGAATTTATCAAAATTAGGTTTTCCTAAATAATTACCGGTTTCTAGATTATTTTTAAAAGTATCTACTGACAAAATTTAATATTGACCTCCCATAAGTTTCTACTAGATCTAATTATCAAATTTTATACCAGAAGCAGTTTCTCTACTATAAAACGTGTACACACATCACAGGTAAACCAATGCATATAGAAGTATAATGGTACATAATTTTGTACCCATTAGCAAAGAATTGATGTAAAATAAATTTTAACCAAATCTTTAGTATTTCAATGAAATAAAAAAACAACTTGCTTTTTCTTTTTAGCCGAAAGGCAGTAAATGACTAAATGTGAAAAATTAATTTATTATATTAAAATATTCGTTATTTTAATGTGAATCTTTTTTTATATCTTACAAAAATGCTGTATTTGTAATAGATGATTTTATAATTAAGTGATTTATGCATTATACGTTTATGCTTTTTGAAGTGTTTAAATGTACTGTATAGTTTCTTAATGTGTTTTTTTAGATTTTACACTACCATTTTTTTAAGAATTATTATTTATTACTTAATTTCGATAATGTGATGAAAATAAAAAGATAATTCTGAAAAAGTCATTTTTCTCAAAACTATCACATTGTCATTTACTGCCTTTCGGGTAGTTTCGGCTAAGTAATAAGGCAGTATAGTTACAAATATATATCATTGTAAGAAAATAAGAACAGGACTATAGAGATCAACGTCAAACTTACCCTATGCTCGTAATGGTTTGCCTCTGCCCGACATTCGGCTAACTGGCGATCTTTGAGTTCGAGAAGTTCGGCCAATCGATCACGGTCGGCCCTCAACTCAGCCATCCTTTTCTGTAGCCGCTGTTTCTCGGCCGCTTTCATATCGATCTAGAAAAATATTGTCACCACTCATTTGTTTTATTCTGCTCATTAAATTTACACAGGCGACACTGTCCAGTAAGAACTACTTTTAAAAGACTTACTTTTAATTTATTTTTAAAGTTTAATATATTTATTTATGTCTTTTACATATATATACAATATAGTGTAAAATAACCTAGGTTTAATAAGGATTTAACTCATTAGAATCTTTCCTCAATGATTTAGTATAACTGATATAGAAAAACTTAACATTGTAATTCTTAATCATTGTAGAGTTATTGTTTAGTAATTTTTAATGAATTCACCATACTTATAAAAGAGAATTAAGCTTTTTAAAATTGAAAGTATTTGTTTTCCACTGTTTTTTTTTTTATAGTAGAACATAAATTACCATTATACGTAATACAAATATAATAATAAAATTAAACTCGAAATTAATCCATTGTTTTAAAAATTGTTAATTAATGTCTCATCGTCCAAAGAGTTAACAACATGATAAACACCAACTTTTTTTTAGAATATTTTAAAGCGGTTACAGAACTGAAATCTTTAATCTTTACATGCCTTTGATGAACAATACCATGGTTTGATAATATATCATTTCAAAGCATACCATTTTATGTACTTATTTATGAATAGTAACCGAAATAATGAATTTGGATAAAATATTTAATACCAAAAATAATTTATTTAATGCTATCTATTTCAGAAATCAGGACTGTATATAGCATTCATTAAAATATAAACGAAACTCAAATTTAACATCACCAGTGTAGCTAATATTCACTAGGTTGGATAGATTTCATTCGATTAAAAATCCTATAAAATGTATAGGTATCTAATTAATAGTTAATAATAATAATATCCTAACATTATATTTCGTTTTATTAAACGCTCTTAAAAGTTAAAAATATATTAAGTAACTAAAATAAATCAATAATGGTATCATATTACACTGAACATACAGTTGTGTAAAATATAAAGATTGTCTTATTGTAAGAACTAAGAATAATAATTAAAATATTATAATTTATAAATCTATTTAATATAAACATTGACATAGTCGATTGTTGGTGTTTAATGGCCAAATTGTGATATATATCTATTAAACGCCAACAACCGACTGCAAGCTATATAGACGAATCGATATTGTCGAATTCGTTATGACTATTTCGTAAAATATAATAATATCGATCACTGAAAAACGGACAAAATAAAATCCGAATATCCGATGTATTTACCTCATCGCGCAACACGTCTAGGCTGCGGTAGTCGTCGGGCGTCAGCGACCCGTAATCGGTGGTAGACCCGCCGTTGGTCATGGACGCGGGCGATCCAACTCCTCCAATCCCTGTCCATTTTCCGCTGCCGTGTTGTGGCTGTTGTGCGTCTTCCAGAAGACGACATTTGTGCCGGAGTTCTGCTTCTGCTTGGGACAGCTGCAGCGTACAAAAATTAATGTAATAATATTAATATATTATAAATTTGGCGCTTGATCATTCGACGAGGCGTGCGCCAGACTCTCCCAGACCGAGATTATCTGGCACATATTATCATGCATAATATATTTCTTTTTATCGCTCATTTTATCGAAAACTTTAAGGTCGTATTATGAAAATTTTTTATTTAGATGATATTTTAAGACATAAAAACAGTTTTTAAATACCTACACGGAGTAAACTACCATATTTGTCCACGTATTGTGAACGATATAAATGTAAAACGACAATAAAAATAGTTGCCGCTCCCTATATGGCTATATATATGCATATATTATATATTATATAGGCGACCAAAAGTAGATTTACTGGAACGTAATATACGGTGAATACTATCGTCATTACGAATCACTAACATAAAAATGCTTCATAAACGAAATAACGCGACTATTTTGTGTAGGTATACGGTATACGGTTGTATGTGTGTTACAAACTATCATTATTAATAACCAACACGAACCTCTCTGATGTGCGACTGCAACCTGCCATTCTGGTCCGTGAGCTCTCGGACCACGGCTCGTTTCTGTTTGTCCGCCTCGCGCAGCTGACGTTCCCGACTGTCGAGCACCGCCTGCAGGTCCCTGAGATCGGCCTGCAGCTCATGGCACCGTTGTTCGCACTCGGCCTTTGACTGTGCCAACTGTCTGCGCAATCGGTGGCGGTCCTGTTCGATCTCCTGTTGTACCGAAACAACGAGAAAAACGGTGCGATGTGTAATTAGTTAACTGCGACACGTACCGTTTTGTTGACGCATAGCGTATATTATTGCATATTATTATAAGGTATAGTATAATGATAATAATAATGCGAGTATGCATAAATGACGATTGACGAGGAATGAATATAATATAGTATATGATGGTTATTCACGCAAATTTGCATAAATCATCACATTAAATCAGGGAAAAAATGTTTTAAACGCAGATTCGAAAATAGTCGATATGAGTCATTTTAATAAATTACATTATACTATATATTATGTAAATACGATCCATATGAGTCATAACTATCCATATAGGTGCCAAGTGTTTCACATTAAATGTTGCCCAACCCAATACTAGTGGGCCTCGGCACTCGAAGGTGCCGATTTTAATATCTGAGATATTATAATATGTTTACAAGTTAAAACCATTATGCTTGTTGACAATAATAGGTAATACCTAATATTATATTTATACATATAGGTAGATGCGGTTTATAAAGTTGAAAACAAAACTTGTGTATTAAAATTTAAAATTGTGGGAATTTTTCCCAAAATGAACTCAATATTTTTAGTATGATTTCTTGTATATAAAATTGGTGTCCTCGCAAGAATATAGAAATATTATTTTTCGAATAAATAGATAGTAACCGGAATTAGTTTCGATTAAAATTATCGTTCAGTAATTGTAATAATTGTTGTATTTTCTTATTTTTTTTTTCTGAAGTTAAAGCACGCCATATACTTCTGCTGACAAATTAATTTTTTTAAGGACAAAATTAACCCAATTATTATTTACGATGGATTTAGTACTATATAGTAGTAACTTTCGAATAATAAAACTCCTACTCAATAAAATCACTTACGTGCAATTTAAAAATCCACGCATTACCCGTTGACCGTTATTACTTTGCTTCGTTAATTATATAAAATGAATATCATTATTATTGCCGGGAAAACTCTGAACATTCCGTGTCAGTGCCAGTCAAACGTGGGATTATAACAATATGATTAATGTATTTAAATATTCGCCATTCCCTTGGGCCGAGCTTCAGATACGCCTCCGTGTATAGCACTGCATAATATAGGTACACATTTAATGTGTGTCTGCAGACCGTTACACACCTGCAATCTATGACTACACAAACATTACACATTTACACCGTGTGCACAGCGAAGGTGATCTACACGGCCAACAATGACCAGAGGGTAAAACCAATAGGTAACATTATTATGACTAATTCTCTAATTCCAACTCATATAATCAAATCGCTCTTATTTTTGCACACCTATAAAAGGATACGTCGATGGAATATTACGGCCGTCGCCGCGAAAAATCGGTGGTCGCGTGTATTTTACTCGTATAATACCCAGCTATTATCTATTATTATAATAATATGTGCGTATAATAAATTTATAAATAATATAATATAGGTAATACGAAAAGAGTCGTGCGAGACCTTATCGAAGGACACGTGCACCGCGCTAATGATTTTACACAGCCGTCAAACGGTAATGTACGTATATCGTGCTTGTTGTCGGTCGATTACGTCACGGTTTGAATGTACCCTTTCGCCACCGTCCGGGTCGGAACGACGTTCCATCCGACCCGAGCGATTTAAACCACAGTCTACAATATACCACAACCGCGGTCGTGCCCTGCTCGTGCAACAGACTACGCACAGCTCCGTTCTGGCTACGGAGACCTTGGTCCGAAACAACGCCAAATCGCGAGGGGCGAGGGGTGGGGCTAGGTTGCGATAATATCGCATGGAAAAACGATAGATTTCGCGCATTGTTTAATTATTGTGTTTCTCTCGCGATTCGTAAAGCTAGGCTGACTATAATATACCTATACAAATATAAATAAATGTTTCTTTGTTTGTCCTCTATAATATAAACTCAAAAACTACTGGACCGTTTTCAATAACATTTATATCAATAGATCTGTCGATACTCGGAAGGCGTTTATTATATCTTATTTTTCTACTTCTATATATTATTGTGTTGCAATGGAGCGGTTAACACGTACCTACATTTATTTTTGACTCGTGAAAATCGATTTTTATTAAATTTATTTAAACGATTACTATATACTTGTCACAGATAATATTATTATTATAATATTATAGAAAAAATATGGCACACTCGATTTTTTTGCAAATATGTGTAAAAAAATAAAATACTTATATGAACACAATAGCTGCAATATGGTTAATTTTATGGCTTTCCACTTTTTATTGCTGGGCATATTGCGGAATACTTGCGATCTCAACTACGGTGTTGGATTCACGTCATCTTTTAATCAATTCTTTTTGAATATCGTTTCCATATTGTTGTGTTTATATACGAATGATATCGAAACGCGTAGAAAGTCATCGTTAGCAATTGTGCAGTTAGTATATTATTTGTATTCAACTCTAGCGAAACGGAAAACGATAAAGAAAGATGGATTAACTTAAACCTAGACGAAGTATGATAATACAGCGGAACCATAATACAGTGTGTAAGTATACGCGAGAGTATAATATATAATATAAAAAACGTACCTAACCGCGTCGCATAATGCGTATAATAATGTCGTGTGTTATGACATATAATTCGCGTATATTACCCGCGCGATGCATGCGTACCCCCCACGAATGTCCCAACCGCCGAATGCTCTTGGCCTGCAAAGAGACTGCAGCACCAGCAGCAGCAGTTTTTATACGATATCTTATTGTTTCCACAACATATAATATATGCGACGAAAACGGATGCTGCAACATTACATTAGCCGCTGCGCATTTTTTGGGCGGGGGAGGCTACGAGTACACGCTTTCACTCGAGGCTATATATCTGCAGCAGATACCAAGTACCTACCTATAGCTCCGACTGCATAACGCGACAGCCGACTACCACTACGACTACGGCGACAATAGCGCCGCCGCCGAGTCGGAAGAGTGAGAGCGTGACGACCGAGTCGGCGGCGTACAATGATGGCGGCCTCGGCAGTGGCGGTAACAATACGCGCGACCCAGCCAGCTGCCAAACTCTATATGTATATATATAGGTATAATAAGTGTGGTAGAAAACGGTCGTACACTTGTAGCGAATTGCCGAGCCGAAGAACATTGTTTCGCACGGTACTACGGCCCCGCGGAGGCGTTTACACGGGAGCCGGTCGGGTTAATCGTTTTATTCACGCGCGCGCGAGCTCGCGTGTCCGCCGTCGGGCTCTGCTGTGGCGGCAGCGAACTCGACGGTCGACGGTCCCAAAAATATGAGACTCGACTTGGCGTGCGGCGGGCGATTAAAAAACGTCCCAAACTGTATATTATAATATGTAGGTATACCTACTATAGGAACTAAATGGCGGGTTTATCGAGAAGTCACGAAAAATGTTTTCACCGATGAGGCGCGATAAGAATAATAATTGGCAAAGAACACGCGAGTATATGCGCAATACGCTACTACATAATAACTGTTTGTTTTTATGCGAATATGTATAGCTTTATTCGCGGTATTGCGAAAGAGATGACGTCGCGCTGAATCGGATTTCGGTTTATAGACGGAATGACGACCGATACGATGTATTCTCGTTATTATCATTATACCATACGTTTTTCGTTGACATTAAAACGGTTTGAAATTTCCGGATACTCTGTTCGCTGTCACTGGCACAATAATTTGGGTTGTTTCATTTACCAGTAAAAAAACATTGAGATCCGTAAATCCAATACCGTTTCGACGTCGTCCTAATATATTATACATCTTTACGGAATATTATAGTATGTTAAAATCGTTTTTGTCGCGTACCTCCAGCTTGTCGCCGTACTCTTCGGCCAGCCGCTCGTTCATCAGCGACAGTTCGTCGTTTTTGGCCAACAGGGCCTTGCCCAGACGAGCGGCCAGCACCAGGTCCTTGTTCTTCTGCCTGAGCTCTTCGGCCACCATGCCGGTGGCGCCGCCGATTCCGCCGTCCTCGTCCGAAGGGTCGCCGGTCGCGCCGTCGACGGCCAGATGTCGGTCCAACAGCTCCAAGTCGTCCAGATCGACCAGGTGCTGTTGCAGGTCCTTGAGCCGCTTGGCGGCCACCGGCGCGGGCTTGACGCCGACCACGCCGCGTCCGCCGAACTCGGCTTCCACGCCGTCCATGACGCCGCCTCCTCCGACTTCGTCGTCGTCCTCGTCGTCGTCGGACGACGTTACCGGCGACGACGAGCAGCTGCTAGTCGAACTCCGAGACGCGAGCGAATTCGGGTCGGTTGCTCTCAACCGCCGCCGCCGTCTGCCCGCCGAAGACGTCAGGGCCGGAATGTCGGTCGACGGCAGCGGTACGGCGGTCTGATGTCGCGCGATCGCCGCCGACGGATCGCCGCCGCCCACGCACCGATTGTCAGCGGTCGGCGGAGTGGTGGTGGCCACGGCTGCGGCCATCGCGATGGTCGTCGTCACCGAGTTCGCGGATCGCGGGCTATAATGTCAACCGAAATCGTTTTTCACGCGAGTCGCGGACGGTGCGGCGGCCATCTACGACGGCGGTGGTGCAGACGCGGTCGTGGAGTGACGGCGACTGCACACGACCAGAGGGTATAGGCAAGGCACACCGCGAAGAGCAGCGGCTCTCCGATGGACTTTTCGCGTTTACTTACAGACTTTTTTCTCTGAGATCGCAGCTGGACGATCGCGGAAAACTCTGCTGCACGAACGGATCTGCTGCACGATCTACCGCCGCTGCGCGTACCGTCGGTATGACCGAAGCGGCTGCCCGCGACCGCGCGTGACGCCTGCGAATACTACGGCCGTTGGCCGTGAGGGGGGGCAGGAGAGTTCAGCGGCGAGAGAAAGAAACCTCTCGGCGGCCTCGACTTCTCCTTCCAAAGGCGACGCGCCACCGTCACCGCTGCTCGGCGAACCGTAACAGCCGCGGCCGCCGCTGTCGCCTCCGCTCGGCGGCCGCAACCTTCACCCCTTCCCCGTCGAGCGGCGGCGGCGGCGGCGAGCGTTTTTATTATTATTATTATTATTATTTTTATACACAACGACACGACGCCTACGTCGTCATCGTTTTTGTTGTTATTATTTTTCGCTCTTGTACCGTACGCAACGCATAACACACAATACGCGTATTATTATTTATATAACCCGCGTTGTTTTGTTATTGTTGCGCAGTACTTATGTATACGTATATACTGGAGCGTGCGTTGATTTGGTACACGCGTTACCTATACACGACATTTATTATAACGGTTTATTTCGCTCGGCACCTATATACGCGATTGTGATACACGAGTACCAGGGTAGTGGTAACATTAACGATCACGTTTACACACGCGAACGCAATCGTAAATGCGCGTTTGAGTTCGTAAATCAAAACAAACTTAACCGCACTATAAAAAAGAATCGTGCAGTACCTATATATACATTGCGCATTTATATGCGTATACGCGTGACATTGTGAGAGTTAACTGCCTATATAGTTTTAAAACCTAAACGCAAATGCGTTTAAACGTCGTAAACGTATACGTCGTTCGTTGCACAGATAGAGTAAATATACAGTTAATTACCTATACCTACGTTATGTACGCCTATATTACCGTGCGACTGAGTAGTATTGAAATAATAATAAGAATAATCACACACACGCACACATTATATTATAATATATTATACTTTGTTGCGATTCTCGGCGAATAATATCATTATTAGTGTCAACGGAGCGGCGTGTTACCGCCTACCACGGTCGTTTTCGAAAACCCGGAACCGTTGTCGAGAAACAAAACCATCTAACGGATGTAACGACATGACTAATTCGCGAAGACCGCTGCCGCTCCCGTCGTGCAGTCCCCCGCCCGTCCATAGTATAGGTATAATATAATGTACCTACACAATAATATTATAATATATACATGTTATGACTAATGTGAGTATACGAGTACCCACCTCCTCATCTATGTACGGTGATTCACAGTTATAATTGTAATATTATTATTATCATTTATCTTAATAATTGCTAGATATTTATTTTTTTCGTATGTAGGTATACAACTCGACCGGTAATATTGTATTTCGCACCAGTGGCAACAGCTAGTGGGCTGCAGTCCATATGGCATATAATATATAATAATATTGTGTTCTGTAAACTTATTGCGCTGCTGATATATTTTGAAAATTTTTGTTAGAATACATTTATATAATATGTAGGATATCATATATATATATAATATAATACGTGCACGAACGAAATAAACTCAGTTTACAAGTCGTGTGAATAAAAATTAGGACACGTAATTTAAATGCAGATATTACATAGAACGTATTTTGAAAGCGTTGATGAATTACAAACTGAAAGTTATAATATTTAAGTAAAAAATGTTTTCATTTGATGATTGTATAATATTATATTCTTGTAAATTGTAGTATATAATATTATTATGGCAATTCACATTTTAAATTTATTAAATTATGTAACTTAAATTTTTTTTTAACTTGCATTTATTAGTCGTTCTGATTGCAGAATTAAATATGTACCTAATATACGAATTTAGTATTATTCTAACAATTAAATGTTTAGTTCATCGGAGCAATATGATTTGAGGGGCCCCATTAAGGAAAACTGTTTTTCCTGAATAATGAAAAACTATGATAATGACGGTAACGTTAATTTTCACAGCCAGAATTTAACATTGTTTTAAAACACAAAAATTCTACAATTATTAAATCGTATTTGATTTAGATAGATGAGTGGTAGGTACCTCTAGTGACTAGTATAATTATAGTCATATATATTTAAAGTTGTCAGCGCGATTTAATAAGCTCATTTTCTTTTAAATATATACATTATAATATATGTAAAGTCTGTTTTAATTTGGGTTATCTGCTGATAAATGATATATAATAAATTTATTTAAATCTACCGACTACCATACGATGGATTTGGCAACAGTCGTAAATTGAAACATATGTAAAGTATATTATACCACGCAATTAATTATTGAAAAGAGTAAAAAGAGTACATGTTTTATGAATATAAATAATGTAATAGTATTAATTATTATTATAATTCATAAACGAAAGTAAATATATATTGCCAAAATTATAATTTATTTGGGTGGGGGCTATTTAGCTCATACGGCTGGTTGGCATATAAATCATGCCCTAGATATGAAAAATCATAACACGCCACAGTGCTCACGCTTTAACTAATATCTAAGTAAATATTTGATAAAGCGTTAATTATAGTCGATGATAAAAATTTTTAAGTACTAATTTAATGTGATATTATAGAGGTGAAGATTTTGAAGTATGTGGGAACTAGGTATATAATTAAAATTAAAATATACTTTAATAGATGTTTTATATAATGTTTATGTGATTTTTATAGAAAATGTAAACTGTAAAACGACGATCACATATTCGTAGTAACAATAAAAAAATAAAATATAAAATATTATAATCCTAAAATGATTAGAGTAATTGTGCTGGAAGATTCAGCACATTTTAAATGATCATTGAGGTGAAGGTTAAAGATCTTTAGGGCCTTATAGCGAATTAGCGAGCTTATACCGTGTGATTAACCATCATGCATAATGTATACAAATGCATAACTAACAATTGATAGAAATACGATTTTTTCTTCGCACCAATTTTCTGTTATCGGTTTTTCTATACGTGGCGAGTAGATATATTTCTAAATTTTAAATTACAATGCGCACATAAGTGCTTATTATATTCTCTAATCAAATAGATTTTACCATCGAGTATAAGCTATTACAGTCGCTTAATGCGTACTCGATGACATTGATAATAAACAGTAAAACGATTAAAATATCAAGCATTCTCGCGTTGCTTGATTAATACTGATTGATATACATACACTCGTATTTGTATAGATACGTAATTAATGGTTTTTATAGAAGATAAATTATTTTAATTTCAATAAAACAGCATAGGTATATCATTAATTATTAACAACACAATAATATACCGCAATACTTTTATCAGAAAATAGTTTACTATTTGTTTTATAAAATCAACAATTGGTAAAACTATTGGTAGTTAGGTACCCATAACAACGAAACTCATGCGACTGATACACAGCAATGAACAACGGACATAATAGTATAATAATTCTTTACGTTTTATATTTATTAAAATACATTTTATAGGCACCTAACTACGTAGTTTACTGAAATATAAAATATATTATGGGAAAGTATATTCTATTTGCTATGGTACTCGTACGTTTTATGCCACCAAAGTATTCTAATTCGTTTATATAATGAGGATCAGTGGTTCGAAACGAGTTTTATGACACGACACACCTCATTAAAATCTAAATATATATAATACAGATAACACATGTCATTATATACCTAAAAAAACAACAATTTATCGTGATAATATAAATTATACTGTAGGTTCTGATGATGTACTAAATTAAAAGAAAATTACAATAAAATATATATGAATCTTGTACTTTGTAAGTAGCACTATTGTTTAATACGTAAGTATATAATTTATATATCTATTCCACACTAATGATTCGTAATGAGTATTATTCGTAACGTGTCAAACTCCGATTTTTAATTTCAGCACCAATGAACAATACAAGCTCACGTATTCACTTTCGGTACCTACCTCTAATACAGATGCCTTTTTTTTCAAACAGTTACGCAACTGACCTATGTAATCGTGACCTTAATAGCTATAGGTGGTGTGCGGTCGAGGGGCGAGAGGGACTATATTTTTTTTATGAAACACCTTGACAATAGTCGTAAATGACATACATTTGCATAATTATATATATAATATGGTTATTGATTATTGTAACAAATAAAATCTACCCG
>VUJU01000717.1:61278-86294 GCA_009835225.1 Aphis craccivora | reverse complement strand
TGGAGGGGGCTAAATGCTACTGTTGACAAGGGGCTACACTTTGTATTTGCTTAAGGCCACAAAATGCCTAAATCAGGCCCTGTATATAAGAAAATGTTATCATAATTCAAAATATTAAACTTCAATCATAAAAACTCTAAAAAACTTCTAGTAGGTACCTATCAAATTGATTTCTGGCTAATTTCAAGAGAATGTGATATATTATTATATTATTAAGTTTAAATGTTTATGTAAAAAATACAGTTTTAGATGTTTAAGTGTTGAGTATAGATTCCGATTAATGCAAGTGGACTTAGTTGACCAACATTTACAGAGTTGTAGATAGCCCATTATAATTAATCGCTCGACAATGTATTGAAAATATTTTTGATCGAATAATATCAATGAAAAAAATAACTCCTTAGTTATTTTAGGTATCATTAATATGTTCACCAACTCAATGAAAGCTTTCAAAATATTTATAGCCTCTACTCAATTAAGAAATTGCTCTAATATTAACGTTTTAAGTAAACAGAATGATGTGAATCGATTGATTTATATTATTTATTTTATACAATATAGGTACTGGATATTGAATATATATTAGACTTATATGAAAATTACCAATTTGTCTATACATAAATTTAAATTTTGAAAAATGTATGGGTGCTTTTAAAATGTGAATGTGTGGACTAAAGAATTTTTGAATTATGTATCTTTCAGAAAATTTAGAAACTAGTAAAATACTGGGAAAATATATAAATTTTACAATGATTTATGTTTTAAATTCTAAGCTGAGTGATGAATGTATTGATTTTACAATGATGTATGTATAATGCACTGTAAAAAGATAAAAAAAAAAATGCTTTAATTTTTAAATTAAAGTATGGTTTTGATAGAAAATTGTATCTAATTAGTACTTTTGAGTTTTAGTTGAAAATTGAAAATTATCAGTAATTCAATTTTTAAAGATTTTTGAAAAAAAATATGAACATTTGATAAAATTTTAATATTATTTTTAAACAATATAATTTTATGTTTCTACCAAAAATGTAGACGGTCTTAATTAAATTTAAATCTTTAAATTTAGAAATTAGAATCGTTTTTATCGTTTACAATAATTAGTAATTTATTATAAAATTTAAATTAATTCATCGATACTCAATAACGATAGGTAATCTCAACTATACTATACTTAATAGCAGGAGACTGGAAAACTTTCTCTTATTTTCATTATTATTATTTTTTTGTTTTGCTAGGGTTTTATACTTTTATTTAAGGTGACCAATTGGTCAATTAACAACTATTACATATCACTTTATCAGTATATTATTGTGATTATATAGTAATATAAACTACATAGACTAATCACTAATCAGCGGTGATATACATGTAGGTAGACATCATCTCCAGAGTATAGGTATACAAAATGTTTAGTTCGTGTTCTCTGTAGAGCCTAACTATTAAACTATTTAAAACAATGATGTACAAATACCTACTTCTATATAACATAACTAATAAAAAAATAATAATACTTCATACGTCTATATTTTATACTTTCAGATCTTTCATCGCGGATATCCGCCAACGCTGCTTGTATCAAATACACATTGTAGGTGGTCGTTGAATACAATTGCAGTGTAATCGCGAGCCCTGCATGGCTGCATGATTTGGTAGATAGGGTTTCACGGCCCGGATATGCGGGCCAAAATATTATGGCGCCAATTTTAATAAAACGTCGAGACATGTTATCACTATAGTATCGAAATTTGAAATAGCGCAGACAAGCACGTGCATGAAAAATAAGTTGAGATGAGATATGTGTCCATATTACGAGTTATGACTGACTCAGATTCATATATGGACTAAAAAAAATCTCAAAATATCCCTATTATTAAAAATACGCATTTATGTACCAAAAATGACCAAAATTCCTCGTGATATCGAATACCTCCTACTCGTGCTACATAATATTACACAGTCGTGTAACGTGTTACATTATGGCCAACCTCGTGGCCAACACAAATTTCATCAATTTTTTTATGTCTATCAACTCACCTTTGTAGCACATCAAAATACGATTGTAAAAATCATACTTAAAAAAAAATGAATATCACTCTGCTTGTATTAGTACGTAATATACCTCATTATTGAGTAGGTTACTGTAATAGTACAATTAATATGAAACATTGGAATTGTAATAAATAAATAAATAAATTATATTTAATTAATTCAACATTATTTAAATATTTAATTTAATTTAATTATTATTATTATTATTTTTTATTTATTTATTTATAAATCAGTGGACACACAAAAGATTCTGAGCAGAGACAATTAGTCAGAATATATATATATATATATACATAATATATATCTCAAAGATATTCTATTACTTATTTATTTTTTTGTTATTGGTTATACCGTGCAGTAGATTTAACTAAGTTTTACATGCAACAAATAAAACACAACGTATAACAATCATTATAATATTATTTCATAAAATGTTGTTATTAACATTCAAGTCAATGCAGACATACCGCGATGATGGTATGATTAATTTCATCGTATAAATAGCTTAAAATAATCTAAACATATTCAAAATTGTATCGAGTTAAAGAAAATAATAATGTACCTACGTAGTGTCAAATAGTTTGAAATATGTACGAATAATATTTATTGAGTTACAACAAAGTAACTAAATAATCGTTAATTGTTGTTTAAATGTTCATAATATTTATAATATGCTGTATTGCGTCTGAGTCTTACCCCTGGGTAGCTTCTTTTTTCAAACTTCCATGACTTGTATGCATATTTTTTTCTCCTCTCACTTATTGTAACTACAATTAAAAATTGTTTATTTAAAATATAAGTTATAAAAATAAAAAAACTTTCAAAATTTCAAATTAAAAATGTCTATGAAAAAAAAGTGATGCACATATACCAGTGAGTATTTTTGAGATATTTTTTCCGATAGAATAATTTATGAGAAACACGTATTACCCATAATCAAGTCTTAGTTATTAAAATTGAAAATCTTATACGTATACATTTTGTTTTTAATAATAAAATAATTTTCAAATTAGAACTGTACCAAATTGTTAAGCTTTTTTCTAACTAATAAAAATGTTATAATATTATTTAATACAAATACAAACTAAAAAAGTTAAAAATTTCAAATGTTTGTAAATATAGCTCAAAAAGGTCCAACATTTTTTTTAAATGTTATCATGTATATTCAAAAAATGCTAATGTAAATAATAATTTTAAATATTTTGAGAAAAATACAAGTCTCTACACAGTTATTAATTTTCGAATTACAACAAAAACATAATATCAATATAATCGATTTGGTTTTTAAGTTTTCAATGCATTATTACTGAACAAACATTTTTTGGTAAACATTTATAGGAGAATGTTTAAACTTTAAATCTGTATTGTTAAAAATGACCAAACGCCAATATGACCTTAAAATAGGAAAGTGTGTTCTTTAATAATTCGTAATTTTAATCACACCTCCATGAAAAATGTTTTGTGCTTGCTTAATATATATAACATATAAGACCAACCAATAAAAATATGCAAATGCATACAAATATGAGCCTTAGTTATGACCTTTTATGATGTTCTGTTCTAATGTTCTATAGTACATAAATAGGTATAGTATGTTAATATTAATACTTATTATGTATTATTGACCAACGGTCTACGACAAAAATAGTGTAGGCACCTATACAAACTTAACGGAATTGATTTTTTATTTAATACATCATTTAATTATTAGTTTTCTTTTCGTCCATTGTTTTTAAATCTTTAAATATTGTTTATCTCAAGAATAGAAAAACCTTAAAACACTTTATAGTGTTTGTACAGAGACGCGTCCTAAAAATCCAGAGTAATCTAGTGTTATAACTACTGTATTATAAATAGTTTATGTCACAGAGGTCAAAGACTTAACATTTTTAAACAATGACAATATGTATTATGGTAGGCTACATCTATTATTATAATCGCATATTATTAAAATAAACTCTTATTCGCTAATATATGCTTATTTGCAACACTATTTATGAATATATTATACATATACTTCCAATATTATCTTATAACTTTTAATAATTCGTGAATAAAAATATTTGTTAAAATTATTATTATTGCTGTTAATAAATCAAACTATGTTTTTAATTTATTTTCATAATTATAATAGATATTACATCATTTTATATACGTCTAATCATTATCAATATGATTTGTTTCTTCGCGTGTTCATTTAATAGTAGGTAATAAAAATGTCATATTACAAACGTAAGACTTTACATAGGTACCGTATGGTTTTTTTAAACCTACACTTTATATTTTATATATTTTTTAAACGTATTTATTATAATATTATTGAATAGATGTAAGTACTTAAATAATATATGATTGAGGCTTGAAGAAAATAACTCGTTAGTTTCAAAAAAATAAATAAATGAACAACTTACTGCTGATATGATGTATATATGTATATTAATAATATAAAGAAATATGTCACTGATAACAGTGTAATTCAGAAACGTCATATTAATATGTACCTATACTTAGGTCTTAATTTTTCATTTATCTCAAATTTTCCTACTCATATACATAATATATTAATATATATAAATATATATATTTAATTAATAATTATATTGTATAGGTAGTGTTATTTATTATTGATAAATGTGTCAATTTAACAATTTATGTAACATTTAAAAAGAAAATGTCATTAATTAATGTAACAATAATTAATTAAAATATTTAATGTACAAACAAAATATAAATCGATTTTAGAACGAATTAAATGCTTCTTTTCCAAATCTTCATTGTAAAAAGCGATTATTTTTTTTATTATCGTGATATAATTGCTTTATTAAATATTTATTCTAGCCATAATAAACTTTTGAACTATATACCAGGTAACTATTGTAGAGTAGTGGTGGGGAACATTGATTGCGTGTTTAATCAGTAATACATAATATATTAATATATATATATATATATATATATATATAGCTGTATTATACTATTATGATATCTATAATGTATACTGGTGACATTAATATTTATCACCTATCAGTTGACAGTTTGTAATATATTCTCAGAAATCATAATATGATATTATTGAAATTATACTTAAATTTAAATAGTATGAGTATATATAATTTAAAAAAATGTATGAAAATTAAAAATGACATTAATACCATTTTATAAGTACATGGCTTTTATCTAGATTTGCATTATAAATCCATTTTTAGTAATTTTCGATATTTCATAATTTTTTTTTTGCATTTGCATTTGAAACACGAGAATTTTAAAAATATTTTGGATTTTGAGTAGGTATTGGGCGCTATATAATACTTATAGTTTATGTGTAAGATACATGGATGACGACAATACCTACCAAAAATGCGCGAAATATCAAAACATTTTAGATTCGAACAAAGTGATGTTGATGAATGTATTGATTTTATAATGGTCGGTGTGTTTTTTTTTGTTTTTGTCTGTGTACAGCATAACTTGTCGAAATCATGCTTCAATTTCAAACTTCAGGGGTGGTTTTTGATAGAAAAGTGAAAATCCTTGGTGTATTATAGAGATCAAAAGTAAACATTTTCCAACAGTTTTCAAAAAAATCAAGAAAAACAAAAAAAAAGTGACAGAAATACGGGAATTTTTATGCAAAACCAGTTTTTGACCAAATCGATTTTTTTATATGGTTGTAACTCAAAAACTAATCACTGTAAATACTTGACATTTTCACCAAATGTTTATATTAGTGTTATCTATATACAGTTAAATTTTCACGGTTACATTTTTTGAGCCATTTATAGACATGCAATTAGAATTTTGGATTTTTCTGAGAATTTTGAAGTGTTGATCAAAAAATGTTTGGTGTCCAACTTCAAATATTGACAAAAATTCGTCAAAATCATGAATATTTGCAAATTATTTTGTAGGTATAATTCATAAAAATGTAGGGCATAGATCATCCTAATATTTTACAGATTTGTTATTAAAATTAATTAACGATTAAAATTTAAAACGACTAATAAATACAATTTTTATGATTTTATTATTTTTAATAATTAAAATGGTAAATTTTTAAATTTTGGTACAAAATAATATACATTTTTGTGTTTATTTTTAGTTTTAAACATCTTTAAACACGCTTTGTTACGAAGAATTGTCATTTATGTGTATATTCACGCTTTCATCCAATTTTGTTTTAAACAAACATTTTATAATTCATCTACGGGTGTGGCGTCCTCTTAAAACTAGTAATTTGTTTGCCAAACCACTGTACCGAAACCAAATACCTTTTTTATTGTTGAATTCATTGCATTCAAAGCAATCTAATCTTGAAAACTTATGTTGTTGGATTAGTAACACGTTTTCAATAGTTTTCATATGATTTTGTTTTAGAATAAAATGTTTATAACTCGTCTACAAAGACAGCACACATGTGACTGAGACATCCTCTTAAAACTGGTAATTTGTTTGCCAAACCATTGCAGCGAAACCGAATACCATTTTTTTATTGTTAAATTAATTTTATTTAAAGCAATCATTTAATGTTGTTGGATTGCTAATAATTATAAATATCATACTTTTTATGAATATTTTGAAGTTCAGCCATGCCTGGTCACGAAACCTATAGATACTATTGAATACATCTGCATTCTGCAATAAAAGTAATTAATTAAAAAAACAATAATTAATATAATATACTTAATATTATAAAACTAATTTTTAGTTTGTTTAATATTAAATAAATTGCTTATTTTATAAACAAGCTTATACATTAGGTATGTTTTTTGTTTTATTATTCAAACCAGAAAACAAAATAGTAATATCGCCGATAGGTAATTATAACTATTATTTATGATTTTTTATTTATATACTATTTTTAATGTATTAGCATGAAAACACTCTAAATAATTATAAATATAGTTATTTTAAGTTTTTTATAAAAATAATAAAAATTATATACATTTTAAGTGGGAAATTAATAACAGACGATGTCAAAGTAGCTAAGAGTTAAACATGTATTAGGTACAAGATTTTCCATAAGTTTGGCCTACAATGATTATAAAAAATTTTTGTGTATTTAGGCCATTAAAATATAAATCACCTTTTTCACCAACCACTTGAAATTATATCCTAGGCTAACAAATCATCTTCGTTCAGAATCGTTTTTCGTATACAATGATACCTCTCATTGGATTCAAATTTAATACATTAATTACAGTGACCTACTAATTACTATACAGCAGAGCTGCACCCACTTTTTTTTTTATTTAAATATATGTATACATATGCATAAAAATATTATGTTTTTCAAGAAATAAGACATCTAATAAATTTGAAAAAAATGAATGACTGTGTAAAAATATTTTTTTTTCATCATTGGTGTTACTTACCATTATTTACTTTTTTAATTAGTTGTGTCGATACTGTTTGTAGGCGTTTCGTTTGAAAAATTTTTCATTTTTGTTTGTGTTTTTATGTAAGTACAATTGAGTGTTCTTGTTTTTTTTTTTTTTTTGATAGTTAATGAAAATTTTGAGGTTTGCTACATTTTTTAACATCATTTTACAATAATATTTTTCTTTCCAATGTCAATTTTTATAAATAATTTTTAAGTAGTTCGGTCACATTAAATAACTACATCAAATCTTCAGATTTTTAAGACAATAGACTTTTTCATGACAACTTAAGAACTCTATGAATAATAAAAGTTTTAGGGTATTAATAAATGAGCTCTATCTATAAGGTCCGTCACGCCAGCACCCCAATTTCTAAATTTTTTCTCCAAAATTACACAAGATTATGTAACCATTTTGTAATGAAATGTAACCACAAAAACTTTTTTTGTAACTTACAAAGAAGTTCAGAAATCCAAATTTAAATTGCGGGTGCTGGGGTGACGTCACCCCAGCACCCGAAATCTTTCAAAATGATTATTTTGACTTGAAATGTTCACAACATTTTGTAACCATTTTGTAACGATATGTAATCCAAAATTTGAGATTCCTGACTTAACTCCGTTCCCGTGAAACCGAATACAAGTTGACCAGGTGCCAGCGAGACGTCACCCCAGCACCCGCAATTTAAATTTGGATTTCTGAACTTCCTTGTAAGTTACAAAAAAAGTTTTTGTGGTTACATTTCATTACAAAATGGTTACATAATCTTGTGTAATTTTGGAGCAAAAATTTAGAACTTGGGGTGCTGGCGTGACGGACCTCTATCTATAATAGTTTTAACTTTACACTTTTAAATATTATTGACTATTTCTAAAATACATATTTCATCTTAATTTCATCCTCTATACTATTTATCAAAGTATTTTGTGATTGCAAACAGACTTTTCTATATAATAGGTAATTATTAATTACAGTGCATGACACTATGACGATAAATCGTTTAAAGTAAAACCTTAAATATGAACTTTATATGTTCTATAAATATTTTTTTTTACAGAAAAAAAACAAAATTATTAAATTCTAATATAATATATATTTTTTTATTTTAACATTTATTATACACAGTACACACCCACTCAATTAGATAGAAAAATGCTCAAAAACAAAACCCTCGGAATGTCTATATAGTCAGTATAATATTCTAATGACACTCTACCTACTTAGATCAATATGCTGTTACAATTTAATATTTATCTGTGTTCAGACATTTTGACTGTTCGCGGTAAACAGCGACGGCAAATACATGTTTTATTTCAAAGCCAGCTATAAAAATATTTTTCCCAGCATCTTCTCGAGCACACCATGTGCATTATGCAGTGTATATATATATTTATGTAAAAAAAAAAATATGGCTGGCAAATTAATAAACCATTTTACTGTAATTCATCCGTGGCGTGTCTGAGAAAATTTGCGTATCAAATGTAAAAAAAAAAAAATAATCATAATAATATAACGACGGCAGTGCCTTTTACTTATATTTGCTTTTATATTACAAAGTTTGATTAAATTATACAGGTACCTACTTCTTCTCTAGAAACATAATACAATATACTCTTTGTCTTTGGTTCGTCATTTTTACGGCTCACAAATATACAATTACCATCATTTTCGTACACTCCTATTTAATACGGCGCGGCTGGCGGGCGGGCTTCGTATCATTAGATGCGTACCTCGGATCCATAGTTATTAATTAGTTGTAATTATTACTAATTAGTTTTGAACATTGTTATTAACTGTTAATGTGAAATAAAATGTTAATACTGTCGAGTTCCAATAAACCTAATACTAATTTGCATTTAAACATTTTAAACCATGATGTAAATGTAGGTACCTAGAACTAATGAAAATAAAGTAATCGGCCGTAAATGAGTAAGCTATTGAATGACATCATCAGTCTTTTAATCGAACGCGTGTGTCAAACAAAAGTAATTTCAATACAATAACGGAAACGAAAAACATTTTTTTTAAAGAAATAACCAACAAAATATCAAATAATACATGTTTTAGGTATGACCTAATATATTATTATTAGCCTAATATAATGTAGATTAAAAAAATATTATACACAGGCTAAGAAATTGTTAAAAAATAATATAAATATACTGATTCTACTTATGATTTAGTAATATAAATTTGATTTTTGTAGAAGCTGTTTATTTTAAAATACAATTTTACTCTTTAGTGTAACTATAAATTTATAACAGATTTAATTTAGTAGGTAAAAATATTTAAAATAATGATTACATTACTAGTATTATTATGTTTGAGTAAATAAATAATAATATATTAATAGTCAATATTCGTCAAATGTGTAACTGATAAGTAATGACTAATGATACAACTTCATAAAACTACATAAACTATATACAATTTGTCTATTATGCATAGTAATTAATATTGTACTGTTAGCTTGATAGAAGTTAACGTCCTATATGCGGTTTTAAAAAGAAAAACTGAGTTTACCAATTCCATTTATAATCAGAATAGTAATTTAACAAATGACATGACTATTGACTATTATACACACAAAATAATAAAACTATTGTTATAGCTTATCGTCAGAGTTATTGACACGGTGATAAATTCAAACATCAAGCATACTGCAGCCACTGACTCACCCCTTTTATCTTTTAATTATGACTGGTTAATTAATTATAACCACCAAAAATCGATAAATAATAAATGTATTTTAAATCATTTTTTTTTTTAAGACATTTTTACAGTATTCTATATTTAGGTTCTACTCCTAAAGGTCAGATAAAAAAAAAAACATCACTGTAGAACCAATATAATATTCTACATCGTTCAGCTGCATAGAACCTAATAGAACTATCAATAAAATTAGTAAAATGTAGTAAATACTTAATATAAATTATACATCACCTATATAAATAATATTGTTTATAACCGGTTGGCAATTATCTGTGTATAGCGTGCAAGTTGTACAACAACCGACAATAATAAAAAAAAATCTGCAGTGCAGATGTATTCACTACATTGTTATTGATCATAATGAGTAATAATCCATTGTGTAGGTACCTACTTTTTAGTCAAACGGAATAATATTAATATAAGTAAGTAATAAATAACCAATAATTATAGTTTCCGTGTTATTAAGTATGTACATCATGAACATCGGAATATCGAATTAAAAACGTGTACAAAACATGTTGCTCGTAATTTTTATAAAATCATGTGAACTCTGTTCTGAGATAGGTAACTATACAAAATATAATAATAACGTATAGTCAATAGGATGCAACATAATACATTATATTCCCATCTTTCGGCCACGTGAAATGACTCCGAACAATAAATCGATCCAGTTCGGCCGAAACGGCAGAATACGTATAATATTATTACACTGGCGACAGATGTTCGTCGGTCATCTCTTCGAATGCTATACGCATAACGTACATTGTATATGAGTATAAATTTCTGTCGGCGCGGCACACGCATGCAAATATTACTACCTACGTAATACGATAAACGGAGTAACGTTTTCGAATAAAAAGATCGAAAACGAAATATATATTACACACAATTAAATGCAGCCGAACATCTGGCGGCGTCGGGGCTACCCGGTTTTGCTCCTCGTACGCATTATAATTTATAACAATAGACCGAGACGCTCGGAAAAAATGTGTAGTCGTGCCTAAGCTATACAACACGCCTATTATTGTACGTACGCAGATTGTACAACAATAATAAAATAAAATAAAATAAAACAAAAAACCACTAATTTATGGGTTTTAAAACAGACGAAAAATGATCCGAAACGAGCTCGGTCGCTGCTCTGCATCAGTACGGAATGAAATATTATAATAATATAATGCGAGAAACGCGTAAGACGGGAGAATGGTCTCGCGGAAATAACAGGTAGACAGGCAACGATGCATTATTATTATTATTAAATTCTGCAGGTATGTTATAAGGAGAATATAAGAGAGTGCCCAGCCACGACTGTTGTCTTAATAATAATAATAATATGAAGTATAAACACGACGACGTGAACAACTACGGGTTTCGGTGTCCGACAAATATTTGCACGCGTGCCCGAGTTCTAATGTTCTACCTATATAATATGTCGTATTCGTAATATACCATTGTCATTGTCTTTTCAATTATCCAACCGCAACGGGAAAAAAAAAATATTGTGTTCCGAACACTATATACGCGTCAGTGTTGATTACAATATATTTTCATAATAATTAATAAAATTTATACGTTTTTAATGCGAATCGTTGCCGTATCAAACCGATAAAAATTATAGTATCGTAGCGATGATCTGATCGAATAATGATTATGTTATTTATTATTGTACTTTTTATTGACGATAGTGTATGCAATCACCGGATGAGTGATGAAATTATGCAATGATGATGTTATACGCGCCGGCCAATATATTATATGAACTGAATCTGTGTAATGTAGGGTTTTACTTTTCTTGTGTTTTTGCTTGGTTTTTTGTTTTTTAACTAAATCTTTTTACATAATCAAACAAAGCTTTGTTAAATAAAAAAGTTCAAGAACTTAAAACTTATACTACATTTTAGTAGATTAAAAGTTTAAAGCATTAAGAGCTCTATTTGAACTCTGACAATATGAATATTATTCTATAAATACGTCATGTTAATTAATTTAGAGTTGGGGTTTTATGACATAATGAAACTTCTAAAAGCGCTAAAATACCTAATAAAATGCAGCGAAACTCCTAAAAATGTATTTTAAAAATCCCGAAAAAGCAATTTAATGACTGATTATTTTATTTTATTTTTTTTTTATAAAGTAACAGCTGGTTAAGAAATTAAACATTTTAAGACTCGTAAGTAATATAATATAAAGGCACTTAAAAATTATAAAAATAAATCGATTTTATCCTAAACATCATTTTGTATATTATATTTCCAGTTCCCTTTTTAGTCAATTTTTCTCAATTTTAAAGAAAATACACTTAATATTGATTCTTGCCCCCCCCCCCCAAGTACCAACTAGATCAAATTTATTACTAAAAATTACTCTAAATATTGAATATTAGAGCAAATTTTTTGCTTTAATATAGTAAAATATGATACAAACGAAAAAACCCATTGTAAATTGTATACAAACATAATATTACCTATAGTAACGGCAGTTAAATTTTTAACGAGAGTTAAAAATAAATATTAACCTTTCAAATATGTAACTCATATATTTATATAGAAAGTTATTGAAAATAAAAAAATCAACTCAAAGGTCATAAAGATCCCCCCAGAAATTTTTTTTTACATAATTGATGAACAAAATATTTAATTTTTAGTTTTTAAAAAATTTAGGGAGATCCAGACATCATGAAACCCCCTAAATATATAATATATAATATGTATTGTACCGAAATGCATTGAAACCCCACTTATGCAGTTATTATCAAGCTTTCATATTTATTATTAAATTATATTATAATAAATAATCTTCTAACAATCGACCTCAATTGTATTTTCAGTATATTAATACTAATTTGAGATTGTCGTTAGCCATTTGCTGAATTAATTTAATTCAAAAATAATCATACATAAGGTATACATGGGGGAAAATGGCCCATGTCGGTAGGAAATGACTTTTATGATTACACATTTTCGGGGAGAAGATATTCTTTCATCATTCCGCTCATTTAGACAGCTTAAAATAAATTATGTTGTTTATTATACAGCGAAAGGTGTAACAGAAAACATTGAATACCCACTGATGATATTGGTATGTAACTAAATTTAACTGTTTGTTACTATAACTTTGTTCTAATTATTTAATTTTAATTTTATATTTTATGCATATATAATTATTATGAATAATTTAATAATTATACTCTAAAATTTGTTTTTATTTTGTAATATTGATTATTATAAAAGTTTTAACATAGTTATTTAATTATATCCGTCAGCTATTTTTGTTACACTCTGTACCATTTATGTTTAATTCTACGTCATAATCGTATGTCTGTATGTAATCTGTCTTACAAGTAGAAAAATGTCTGACTGCGCCCTTGTTCAATAACCATTCAAAGTTCGTCTGGTCATACGAAGATGGTTCTCCTTCATCGGTTACATATTGACTTGTTTTATCCGCGATTGTTCTAATTTCGTCAATCATTTCTTTTAAATAACTACACTTCCATTCTCGTGATTCTTTTTCCTAAGCGAAACAGCAATAATAATAATAATAATTATTATTATTATTATAATAAAGAATTGTATAACTAGTATAATAGGTAGTATAGTGGTATTGTGGTAACAGCAAACTAGTAGGTTATGCTTCACATAAACTGATTACTGGGAATTAGGTACCGGTACTGAAAAAGTTGATTCGATATAGCTTTATGAAGCAATCGCATCACCTACATGGAAACATCTACAATTTTAAAAGCATAAATTCACACTATTTTATGCAATTATTGCTTATTTAGATCACGAACCTGTTCACACCATTCAGGGGTAAGTCGGTACTCGGTATTCGGTATTCACTTAAATTATAATAAAAAAATATAGATACTACAATAGGTGGTTACAAAGTATTATAATAAATGCAATGTTTTTGGTAACAATTTATTTAACCAATAAATAATAGACTTAATAAATTTAGTAATTATATTACTAATAATAAAATAAATTCAAATTTATTACATATATTATATTACAGTGATTTACTTAATAAAGAGGTACACTCGAGATTTATACATTTACCAAAGATTAAAAAGCGGGTTTTTCTCTTTTAAAAAAAAAATTAATATTTATTAATAACGGATTAATAATAAATAATCCGTTATTTGTTTATACGACGCATTATATTCTGGGCGTAAATCATGACTTAAATTTGAAAAGCGTTTGAAGTTCAAATTATGACAAAATTGGTATTCATATTTTATGATATAACAATTTCGTAAAAAGCAACAATTTTTATTATTTTATTGTAATTTAAAAATATGAACTATTTCTTAATCCAAAATGTATACCTACGATTTTACTCATACGTGGTTGTATGCGTTGTAATACCAACGTTATAAAAAAACTGTAAAATATACATATTATAATAAATGCAATGTAAAAAACGGTCAAAGAGCCGGCATATGTATACAGATTGTATTGGACAAATTTATATCCAAATTTGTTCCTTAGGTATAACAATTTTAATGTAATCAGACCTTATCTATAAACTTATAATTAAATTAAAATTAGAATACCTTATAATTATAATTATTAAGTTAAATTAACTGTTAAAATAAGATATATATATATATATGTAAATGTAAACGTATTCTAAAGGGCCTAGTAACTGAAGCCTTTAATCCTAAAAAAAAATTTATCACTATGAATAATTAATAAATAAAACGCTTACTGCTATGATCTGTTGTGCGGTATTTTCTATTAATTTTCTTTTAAATTGAATAACATCTCTCAAGTGTTCTAACTCTGTGGACGGTTCATACTTTGAATTTTCTTTTTGCTCATCAATTTTAATATTGCTTTGTTCTTGATGAAGATCTACGGTCTCCTCCGGCACGTCATTTTCTTTTTTCAATTTTTTTTGCATCATCCTCTGCTTCATCTTCTGTATTCTCAATTGTATAATCGTTTCGATTTGTTGTTCTTGCAATTTGGACAATTCTTGATTTTTTCTAGGTGGTACATATTTTCTTCTATATTCGTCGAATTGCTATATGAGCAGATACAATCATTTTAATAGCATAATCAGGAAAACAGTGGACTAACGGGTAACTTAGTTCTTTATAAATCCAAATTATTTTATATTATTTATCGTTTCGAATCATTATAATTTATATTAGTATATATTACGCGTGAGTACATACCTCAACGAGATTATAGTATTCGTTTATATTTTGCCTTAATTGTTGATTGCGTATATCAGATCTGCCAAGCAAAACTGTTTCAAAGTATTTTCCGATATATCTCTCTAATTCCTCGGTGTATTTGTGCATTGAGCAAGTGAATATCTGTGTATTGGCGTACATACCTTCCCGTTGTTTTTGCTACAAAAACGTAAAAAAATACAATATTATTAAATTTCAAATATACCATAGGTTACCCATACGTAGACTCTATTAGTTGGGTATGTAATATTAAAAAATAATAAATTATAGCCTCTCCTCAAGAAAAAATGCAATAATCACTATATTTACTGTTGTTAAAACATAAAATAATATTAGTGACTATCACTAAAATATTTATTGGCTAAAACTTATAATAGTCAGTAGTCACTATAAAGTAAAACGGTTTTGATTTTTACCACAATTTATAAATTCATAACCGCCATATATGACCATATATATGGTCATCTGTAATTTTCAAATTGTATACGTTTCTGACCGCCGGCGCTCATAGTATAGATCATTACTACCACGACAAAATGTAACTACTAATTAATAACAGTAAATGAATTTGGCTTTTTTACGAGTATTATTATCTTTTCTATGGCGCTAAAATAATTCACTAAAAAAGCGCCTTGGCGTAGCGGAAATCATTGCAATTTTTTTAATGTAATAAATGTATAAAAAATTTTATATTTTTTAATGCATTTTTAAATTCATCGTATATATACACATTTGGAATGACACGCATACTGAATCTGTATTAAAAATCTGTATAAAAATTACTATCGGCGGTCAACATGTAAAACGAAAGAATACAGAATAAATATAATGTACATCGATTTCCTTTAAGTCAAAATTCTCAATATCTTAAAAATTAAAAATTTTCTTCAAATGTCATATTTGATATACTTACATATTGACATTTTTAATTACTCATATTTTTTCTCCTTAAACGTAGCATGTTATACTCATAAGTTGAAATGTTTACGTTTATAATATATTAAAACACGAGTTGATCATATAGTTTTGAAATATTATGTATTATAAAATTTGCATTGATATTAAGGATGCACTTTTAGGGCAGCAAAAGTCGTTTGTCTGTCTCATGAGTCACGACAGACAGATTTCTCGACATCGTTAAAGTCATTTTCTACATGTTTCAAATTAATAGATATTTAAAGAACTATTAAAAACTTAAATTTGAATTTTTAAATTTTAACTCAAGTTATTATTATTATATATTTTAGTACATTCTATGATAACCTAGTAGGTTTATAATTTAACCAAATACTAGTATAATTTTTTTTTATTACTGTCATAATTACGATATTTCTTATGGAACTCTAAGAGAATAATTAAAAACGTTTGTTTTTATATTTTTTAAAAAAAGCTGTTGTACTCGTTTCTACGTTTTTAGCGCTGTATATTAAAATTTTACGTTTACATTTTTTGGAGAATAAAATGTATTTTAAAAGCGTATAATATTATGTTAATGTCTTTTATTAGTAAGTACTATGTTGTCTGTTTGATACCTGCAAATCCATTACGATGGTTATAACTTATAACTGTTATAACAAACTCGTCGAGTTGCATTGCACCTACCTTGAGATTTCTCGAATTCTCCAACACCCGAGTGATCTTGTCCATCATGGCAGCCCTTTGCTCGATCCTCTGGGTGGCGGCATCGAACCTGGTTCTGACAAAGTCCGTGTCCTCTTTCAGGCGCGCCAACATCCGCTCGTATTGGATTTCCCTGCGTTCATACAGCGCGTTCACGACGGCCCAATAGCTGTTCACCTGGGCCACCAGCCGCTGTTTCTCGGCCGTCAGTCCGTCCACGGACAGCTGACGTTCCGCGATCAGGCGGCCGTTCTCACCGAGCACCATCTCACGCCGTTCCTTGGTACCGAAGTACTCGGCCTCGTCCGCGTCCAGATCATCCCTTGCTCGGCGGTGCTCGGCCCTGGCACTGGCCAATCGCCTGTTCAGTTGCACTAATTCCTCTTCGTAATCTTCCCTGGTTAGGTCCTTGGCCGGCGCCTCCACCTCGGCCGCCTCCATCGATTTTAAATCGCTCGGCGTCGGCTTTCAATAAATAGAGACACGAATTTAGGTATAAAATTTTGATTGTTTACTAAAATAGAATAGAATACATTATATTATAATAAAAACATATGGAATACTAAACTCCGGTCTCTACGCAAAATCACGGGTTCGCCTGAGACGTGTGTCCTGTGTGTTATTAGTTCGAATTAAAATTTATCGAAATGTTTTAGGGGATTCTGATAATTATCTAATGATATTTTTATTTTGAATCTTTTCAGTTATTTAATGATTTTACGGTCAAATTTTAAATTATAAAGAAACAAAACAGTATATTTTATTTTTATATACCTATCTAACTATGTATACTTACCGTGTAACGTAACTTTTCCCGTTAAAAACATGAGTAGATATAAATATACAGTGATAAATAGTAAATAGACGTATTGACGTATCGTAGTTTTTGTGTAAGTACTTCATGGCCCACTTTATGTATTATTAATTCACCCCTCCCCTCCCCCCCAAAAAAACATATTCATTAATAATAGTTGTCAATCATCACTCATTATCAAACCCAAAAAAAAATTTTAAAACAGATTTCGTAGTCACTCAAAAAAATAATAAAAATAATCGTTTTTATACTAGAAATATTTAATAGAAGACCCCATTTCAACATAATAATTGTTAGTTTAATTATAAGACGACCATAGCTGTCCTAAAATACTTAATCAAGATACTAAGGAAGCTGTGTTCAAAACTGAAACTTGTGATACCCCACCAAAATATGGCTCCACTTAAATCTCAAAAATAAATATAATTATGTTATAACTAATAAGTTTATAAATTATATGCAATATGTTATAACAAATAATATAAATGTAGGTACATTATTTATTATTAATATATAAATTATTATTTTTAGTCTGGTAATTTGTAAAACAAGCATTTGCATGTAGAGGACGTGTATGAAAAATAATAAGTATAATTAATTCAAAGTAAAATTAAGTACCTATTTAGCTAAAGTTAAAAATTAAAACTTTTTTTAATAAAAACCAGATGTTAGAACATAATGTTCAAGCTTATACGCCATATCCGCATGTGTTGTTTCCATCTTACAAGTGCGTATCATAGTAAACTTACACTCAACTGATTACGTCTAACTCCGTTAGTTTAAAAATTAAAGTGGATTAACTTACTATGAAACTTGAAGGTAAAAACATTATCTGTGTTTGTATTTTGGTTTTTTACGATAGTTCAATTTGTTAACAAGATATGAGTATATAATATAGCGTAAATTAAAAATGCTCATAACTCACTTCAAAGTTAAAAAATCGTAAAAACTAAAATACGAACACAGATTATGTTCTTTCTATCAAGTTTCATAATAGGTTGATTATTCACACTAATTTTAAGCTAATAATGGAGCTAAATGTGATCTACTGAACGAAAATTTTCTATGCTATGCACTTTTAACTTTTAAGGCGGAGACAAACCGCGTTTACGTAGTCTGAGTAGAACTTGCTCAATTTTGATTCTAGTTAGAGTAAGTATGCTTATTATAAAATTGAATTGTGACAATATTTTTGAGAGCAAGTTCCATTATTCCAAATATAGCGTTCATTATATCGTTTAGAAATAGCGAAAATGTCAACATTTTTAAATGACCGTTAACTTATTACAATTTATTTTTTTTTTTTTTAAACGCAGAGTCTTGCCTTCAGAAATATTGTTACAATTCAACTTTATAATAAGCATATTAACTCTAAAATCAAAATTGAGCGAGTTCTACCTAGACTGCGTAAACGCGTTTTGTCTATGTCGTACTTGTGTAAGACGGAAACAATAACAAACGCCGATGCGAGTTATCAAAAACACTATCTGAAATCGAAGCAAACTTCCAAATCTAAAATAAAAACAAGAATTTAATTAATTTTCGTTTATACTTTTTGAACATAGAATGAATGAACTAATAAACAAGTAACCCTTTACTAATATTTTGGAAACTATTTGGAACCAAGTTTTCCAGATTTAGAACCTCATAACTTTCTTAGAAAATTTACAAATTTTAAATTTAAAAAAATAATAGTTTATTTAATCAATGATGAAATTATTAAGTTATAGGTTTTAACCTAACTTATGGATTTTTAAAAAATAAAAATTGGTTTTTATTTAACATACGTTTTGCTCGACTCGACTCGTAATGAAAAGTTTGTGAGTTTACATTTTTATAATGTCAATGTATATCGCACATTTACCGTGGACGTGCACCATTACCTGTTGACAAAATTATATTACATAATACAGAACTATATAGTATAATAATATTTAAAACAATTTTTTAATATTTTTCATAAATTATATTTTTCAACAAAGTTTTAATAATATCTCATAAATTATATTACCAGTTACCACAACAATTTTTCAATATATCATGTATATCTATCACATTGATTTAAAATAATTATAATAATTAATAATATAATATAAGCGTATTAATTATAGTCAATGTATATTATACATTTATACAGTTGTATCAATGGCAATTAAATAATATGTAAAAGTAGGTAGGTATATAAATTGAATACATCAATGTCTAAAATCTCATAAATGAGAATGAGTCTCTTATAAATCTACAAAAAAGGTTTAATAAACTAAAAATGTTAAAGCCATCAAACTTTCTACAGGGACATAACAATTTTACAACAGATTTGAGACTATGCGATTTAATAGATAAAACATCTTACACACGTTTTTGTATGTATAGGTACATAACAACATGTAAATTAGCACGAAACATCTACCTGCCAAATTGAAAAAAAAAAGATAAACTGAGATTGTATTGGTAAGTACCCGCTCATTATAATCTTTACACAAAATAATTTAAAACACGACAGTGCTCTATACCAACCTCGTACCATTCACTGAGGCGCTGAGATGAATACGTAGTGTGGTATATTATATTATTAATATAAAGCGAATTTGATAACTGTTTGCTTATTTTGCTGGTTTGTTTTATTGTCGTTTAAAAACATTGTTGTGTAAAACAAGAAAATATCGTGACCAACAGTTTTAGAAATATAATATCTACTTAGTGTTAGTCATATATAATTCATTTTAAAGTATTTCGATGGATATTATGAACCTTGTATATTAATGTCAAGTCTTGAAAACAAAAATATTATCAAAATAGCAATCTAAAACTAAATATTAATAATATGTATTATCACGATTTGTGAGACTACAAGTAGGTAACCTTATTAGTTATTAGATACGAGATACCTTAAACGCAATAGTATAATTATAGTTTTTCATCAATAGCAAAAATATAGTAAAACATGTAGTAATAGCAGTAATAGGTACATGACAGTTATAAAACTCTTATATTGTACTTAAATAATATAATATTAAGTATATATTATATAACAATATTATAGAAATTGAAATGATTTATACCTAGGTATATGAATGATACGATATTGTATTAGGTATGCGTATGATATAATATTAAAACCATATTATGTACCTACTTAAATCATTGTATTTTCCTTAGCTATAATATTTCAAATGTCATTCGAAAATCTCTCCATTGCTATATCATTACATGCATAGGCGTCCCCAGACATTTTTCTAGGGGGGGGGGGGCAAAATTTTTTTTTATCTGAATACATAGATAGACCTATTTTTAGAAGCTTATTTCTCATTGGGAATTTTACCAATTGCTGTGGAAAAAACATTATTCCAATTTCCAGGGGGGGAAGTGCCCCGTCTTGCCCCCCTTGGGGACGCCCATGATTACATGTATTATAATTTTACTAACTTACATATTTAATATTTATGTCAGACTATATTCCTGTTATAACAAACCGTCGAAATTATAATAATAATTTAAACATTGTATGGCGGAAAATATCGGGAAGTAAAATTCGGCGTTGAAGTTAATTTAATTAAATAAAATTTGGTTTTTGTACCTATTCATGATTCAAAAAAAAAAATTATATTTTAAGACTTTAATTGATAATTTTTATCAGTAGTTTTGAGTTTTAAGAGTTACATAACGAACAATTATAAAAATAAATTATAAAATAATAGTCTATATTAATGTATTCGTAAGCGATCCCCAGTCACGTTTTGCACACTCAAAGTTTTGACAATCGGTATACATAGAAGGTAATCCGAGGATGTGCAACTCAAAGCTATGGACTCTTTACATTAAATATGATTGTGATAGTGTGATATAAGGGTGTAATTCTTGTGTGTTATTGCGTATACTCTTGTTTGATAAAAAATATTACCTATATGTACTTCAATTAAATAGTAATGCAAACTATAATTTCGGACGGATGACTTTTGATTGAAATAGGTACTTGGTATATGCATGTACCATGTACATTTACATGTACACATATTATATATTGTTATACTGAATTCAAATACTTCTATTTCTCACAAGTGACTTTGATTTAACTTTTTTCAATCTCAAAAATTGATTTTTTTTAGTTCTTTTTGATAATTTTAAAATAAGGGTAAAGGAGAGGAGATAGCTAGTTTATACAGTAGGAATATTTGACTTAAGAGTTAATAGTTTAAGAAAGATTCAGATTATTATTAAAAATAAGAAAAAACCGAATTTGGTTTGATTGCAATAATGGGTTATTTAAACGTGGTAGGTAATAATTACAAAAAGTTGAATAAGTGTTCTTTTTTAAAACAATTTTAATTGTATTCAGTAAAAATTTAAAAATTAGCTCAGAATGACAGAATGCATACCTAATACTCATTAGTATGCTCAATCTTCCGCGAAAATTATAATTTCAATCTAAGGTCATCATCCGACCGATGTATTTCGTGCTATTGTGAAACACACTACAGCATAGTACGACAACATACGCGTGACAAACTAGTACCGCTAAATACAAAAATAAAATATATAGCTAGTAATGGTCATTATACTTATTAATCACGAGTTTAAAAATAATATTGTTTAACATAAGTAGTGGCTACAACACCAGGCTTGGAATCTGAGTCATTTTATGACATTACACAGGCATCACGCCGGACTGCCGGAATTCAGAAGTGAAAGTAAATATTATTATTTATTATATTGAACACCGGGGCTGGGGTTTTCCTATATACCGCGAAATTATTCAAAGGCCGACTGCAATATTATTGACAATGCCAATAGTTTATAAATATTAAACATTGTGAATTGACCAACACTATGACGTCCGATGTTATAATTTTACGTTTGTAAGAAATTAAAGTAGTAGGCAATAATAATATGTAGGTATTTACGCGTATTCAAAATCGTTTCGAGCGTTTTGTAAAAAAAAAACGTTTGACTAAACTATTATAATATGTTATATGTAATACCATTAAAACCATAGCCATAGGCATACTACGATATACTATACAATGCGATTCAAATTAAATATTTAATTCATACGAACATATATTATATAACATACTGGTAAAACGGCATATATCGATTAGAAATTAATAAGACTCATTGCTCATTGGGTACCCAACCGAATCGTTAAACGCGTCTAAACTGGTGATCCTGATCCAGTTTGAGAGAATTCGGTT
Source organism: Aphis craccivora (assembly GCA_009835225.1). Lineage (NCBI taxonomy): Eukaryota > Metazoa > Arthropoda > Insecta > Hemiptera > Aphididae > Aphis > Aphis craccivora. The sequence continues at coordinate 63,317 of VUJU01000717.1, read as the reverse complement.
TATTTAAAAAAATATATTCGAACTTGTCGGTTCAGTAATAGTTTTGTTTTCACAATAGTTTCACTCGATCTAAACGGCTCAAAAAAATAAAATAAAGAGGACCAACAACTTAACACAAAACGTTTCAAGTATTAAATATTTATTAGTTAATTTTAATATTGGGTAAATATCTCATGTTTTATATATATTGGTTATATATTGGTATATATTGGTTTGAAAAAAAAAATTATTATAAGCAAGCTTTTTTGATAATTTGTTGACGCTTATCAATACATTTGATATCTTGAGTTACCAAATACACAAAAATGATATTGATATCTTATATTACAACGATGTCGATACCTATCGTATCAAAGTATTTGCAAAATCCTTGAACATCGCTAGTCGGTACTATTGAAGTATATGTGATTAACGATAATATAATAAGTGTGTTAACGCTTTACTTACACACTATAATATGTCCGCTGTCCAGATATGACGTAACTCTGGTAATACCAAAACTTGTATTTGGGATTCTGAACCTGCAACAACAAATTATGAAATAATTTAATAATTTGCTTGTATGCCAAATGTACGTTTAATATACCTGGACTGAAAGACTGAAGTTCAAGTTCAGATTATATTCGATAAGAAAATGCCAAAAAAAAATTAGACGAGTACACGAAACTGCAGAAACGACTTTCACCATCGGCGTGTGCAAAGGGTTAAATCAATCTCTCCGTCTTCCCACCCCGGAATTGCCAGTACCTGTTATTTTTGTTTATTGCTGGTATGTGTTTTACGTTGTTATACAATATCAATATAAGTCGTAGTAAGTTAGTCAATAAAATATATGAGTAGGACGAGTAGGTAATATTATGTGCTGTCAGATTTATCATTTACAAATAACGTTACCATCATAATCATTACCTATATATTCTTACTCTGTGACCTATACATAGGTTGATGTTGATGAAACCAACTCTTGTTAATCTTACTTACAGCCTTCAACGTTTTCGCGGGTCGTCGCGGTCGTCACGGCAGTGTATGCGGTGACGTCTCGTATTCTCCATACGGTTTTTGGATAACGGAAATTCCCATAATTTTGGCTCGATACTTTCATCATTGCTTTTAAGTCGTAAACCACAACTTACAGGTACACTACTGATGCCATTTCATGATGCTAGGAAAAAAAACAAGTGGTATAACTTTTATATCTATAATTATGTGATGATTGCGTTAATTCTAAGTGTACTTCTAAAAAAGAAAATTCATCTACTTGCAGTTTTAAAGTTATTTGTTGTTTTTAGTTAAATATTATTACTTATACCCATTATGGCCATACGTCTAAAGCAAAATTTGAGTATGTTATTATATTAAGTTACCTAACTTAGATAAGTTTCATTATTAAATCCGTATCATGGATTTTTTTCTGTTGGAGTTAAGGCAAACTTATAACTTTGTATTACTAAATAATATAAATATACTACAATTTGGTCAGCGTTATGATTAAACTATTCAAATTTTATTATCGTCATCTATAAGTATTATTTGTTAATTTATAAGTACGCACAATTATGTATTCATTTTCTACATTTTATGAATTATTTTTTAAAATCTAAATTTGTTTAGTGTCAAGAATCGTATAGGTCAATATAATACTTTGAAAATGTGTTAAATAAATACGTTTAACCGAAATATTTCAACTTACTTTCTTTTCCGCATTGTATGTAAATTATTTTATATTTTTTTTTTATAGATATCAGTATACCACTATAGTTAAAACAAATAACACATTGAAACATCATAATTCATAATACTTAATTAGTATGATTTACAATTAAAAGCGACGAAAACAGTTTAGAGTGTTTAGACTTTAAAACTGACTTGTTTGAGTAAATGTTATTTATTTTATTCGTAGATATTAAAACTAATTCTTGATCAAATTCTGAAAACAAACTACTTTAATAAATTGTTTATTATCACTTATTAGTAAATATCATTTCTATCAACAAAATAATTAAGTATTACAATCAGTATAATGTTAAAATGTTTTTTTT